>BQNB010010412.1:60755-84026 GCA_026074375.1 Tanacetum coccineum | reverse complement strand
AGTGATTCTTTCTAACTACGAGCTATGCTATACTAAACAATACACGGGGGTGACCGAGACTTTTTCATAATCCTAACACCCTTCCTGCATGGATCGTTAATTGTCGATAACCGGTAAACGCTGATGCAATAATAATAGATCTATTTTGGCCTAACGACCTGTCTGGCGTGTGTTCCTTGTGAGGGCATACAAAGACATATTGTATTTAGTATTGGGAGTGTGTAACACTATCACTCCGGGTTGGGCACATGGTTAAGGTTCAGTTCGTGGCTCTAGCATCGTTGTGATTGTTTTATGAATTAAATGTTTTGCTATGCTTGTGTTCAAAATGATTGTTTATAAACTCTATAGATTCACTCAATATTTTTTGTTGACGTTTTAACATGTTTATCTCAGGTATATGTTTGCTTACTTGGATGGGATGGAATGCGGATATCGAAGGACGTGGACTAGGGGAACTTTGTACATTCGAAAAATGTTTTTAATAGAAAATTGTCATATTGTGACTTATTTGGAAATAAGTTTTCTAAAAGCTATTGGGACCTTGTAATTCTGATCTTTTTAATAAAATCGAATGTAATCTTTATTAGTAAACGTTTCTTTTAAAGTCGTTTACCGTGACTCGTGAACTTGTATTATGAAGTAGCACCCCAATGTTGTATTCCGCTGCGTTGTAAATTTGGGGGTGTTATATTACGAGTTCCATGTTATGCCATTTGGCTAGACGAACGCATCAGCGGTATTTATGGATCTCATGAACCGCATGTGCAAGCCATATTTGTATAAGTTCGTGATTTTCTTTATTGACGATATCCTCATCTACTCCAAGAACAAGAAGGAACATGAAGAACATCTTAAGGCAATTCTAGAATTGCTTAAGAAAGAGGAGTTGTACGCTAAATTCTCTAAATGTGAATTTTGGATTCCTAGGGTATAATTTCTCGACCACGTGGTTGATAGTCAAGGCATTCACGTAGATCCCGCCAAGATTGAATCCATAAAAGATTGGGCATATCCTAAAACACCAACGGAGATTCGGCAATTTTTAGGTCTTGTTGGGTATTACCGAAGACTCATCAAAGGATTTTCGAAGATCGCCAAGTCAATGACCAAGTTTACTCAGAAAGGAGTTAAGTTTGATTGGGGTGATAAGGTAGAAGCAGCGTTTCAACCGATTAAGCAGAAGTTATGTAGAGCACCAATTCTGGCTTTACCTGTAGGAAGCGAAGATTTTATCATATACTGCGATGCTTTGATCAAAGGTTTGGGTGCTATGTTAATGCAAAGAGAGAAGGTGATTGGTTATGCATCACGCCAATTGAAGGTTTATGAGAAGAACTATACGACTCATGATTTGGAACTTGGTGCAGTGGTGTTTGCTTTAAAATCTGGAGACACTATCTATATGGAACCAAGTGCACGGTGTTCACAGATCACAAGAGTTTACAACACATTCTTGATCAAAAGGAGCTGAACATGAGACAAAATTGTTGGTTAGAGTTGCTAAGCGATTATGATTGTGAAATACGTTACCACCCGGGGAAATCAAACATAGTGGCCGATGCCTTAAGCCGTAAAGAACGGAATAAGCCATTACGGGTTCGAGCCTTAGTCATGACTATTGGTTTGAATCTCCCCAAGCAAATTCTAGAAGCTCAAATAGAGGCACATAAACCAAAGAACATCAAGAATGAAGACGTAGGAGGTATGGCGGGAGTTGGTTACCATGTTATGGCAATTTGAGGACTGTGATCATGCATGAGTCCTATAAGTCAAAATACTCTATCCATTCGAGTTCTGACAAGATGTATCAGGACATGAAGAAGCTATATTGGTGGCCCAATATGAAGTCCGACATCGCCACCCATGTTAGCAAATGTTTGACATATGCTAAGGTCAAGGCTGAACATCAAAGACCATCGGGTTTGTTGGTGCAACCCACGATACCTCAATAGAAGTGGGATAATATCACTATGGATTTTATCAGTTAAACCCCAAAGGAGCCCCTTGTGTTATAGTTGGATGCAACCCAAGATACCTCAATGGAATTGAAAATATCACTATGGATTTTATCGCGAAGCTTCCTAAGTCGTCACAAGGTTATGACACCATTTGGGTGATTGTTGACAGACTTACTAAATCCGTAATCTTTGTATCAATGAGGGAAACCGATCCCATGGAAAAATTGGCAAGAATGTACCTGAAAGAGGTAGTCACAAGGCATGGGATACCTGTCGCAATCATTTGTGATGGCGACCCTAGGTTTGCATCAAATTTCTGGAGGTCACAACAGAAGGCTTTGGGTACTAGTTTGGATATGAGTACTGCATATCATCCGCAGACTGACGGACAAAGCGAGAGGACTATTCAAACTCTCTAGGATATGTTGTGTGCTTGTGTGATCGACTTTGGAAAGGGTTGGGTCAATCATTTGCCATTAGTTGAGTTTTCATATAAATAATAGTTTATCACGCTAGCATTAAGGTTGCACCATTTTAAGCACTTTACGGTCGAAATTGTCGTTCACCTGTTTGTTGGGCGAGGTTGGAGAAGTTCAACTCACTGGTCCAGAGATAGTTCAAGAGTCAACCGAGAAAATTATTCAGATCAAGCAAAGAATTCAAGCCGCTCGTGATCGACAAAAGAGTTACGCCAATTTAAAGCGTAAGATGATGGAATTTCAAGTTGGAGATAAAGGTATGCTTAAGGTTTCACCTTGGAAATGAGTAGTACATTTTGGCAAACGGGGGAAGCTAAACCCCAGATATGTTGGACCTTTCAAACAGTTAGAAAATGTTGGAGCCATTGCTTACAAGCTTGAACTTTCTCAAGAGCTGAGCATGGTTCACAATACGTTTCATGTATCCAAGTTGAAGAAGTGCTATGCCGATGAACCATTAGATGTTCCGTTAGATGGACTCCATATTGATGACAAGCTTCATTTTGTCTAGGAACCAGTCAAAATCATGAATCGTGAAGTTAAATGGTTGAAGCAAAGCCTCATTCCAATCATTAAGGTTAGATGGAACTCTAGGAGTGGTCCTGAGTTCACATGGGAACGTGAAGAACAATTTCAAAAGAAGTATTTGCACCTCTTTACAAAGACCGCACCGTCGTAAAGTGCCGCGTCTTAAGCCTTGAGGACAAGGCTCATTTAATAGGGGAAGACTGTAACAATCTGTATTTTAGGTCATTGTATGACGTTATATATTTCACTATTTATTTTTAGTCTTGTACGCGTTTTCTTTTAAGTTAAATCGCGTAAGCTAAAAATTATTATTCAACATAAATGGGCATCAATCAATTAAATGTTTACGTCAAGCAAGTGTTAGATAATTATTTGGAGGATAATTATTAACTTTGCACATTTTATTTTTATTAGTTACGTAAAGTGTTTACGTTTCGCTATAAAATGGGTTTAGGCGTTCCTGGAACCACAAAAACTTATCTACGCTTCAACAAATACCCATTATTATACCCAATACTCAAAGTTTTATAAAACTTCACCCATGTTAACATTGTTGGTCAAATTGTACATAAAATAAACCAACTAGAACCTACACCTTACAAATTATACATCCACATTTAATCTATACATCATTTAACTTAAAGTATTACTAGAAATGTCATCAAAATATCAAAGATATTTCTAGTACTCCTTCCTCCCCCAAATTTTCGAATCATATATAGTCCCACGGTTACAATTAGCACACAAACTACTAACTAGTACCTTGTACAACTTCAACTCATTAAACCTTATGTCCATGACTAGTAGAATTGACCAAGGACTCTCCTTAAAACCCTAATCTTGTCTTAAGACTTCTACAAGTGGTCTTGGACTAGTTTTTGTACTATATATACATGCATAACTAGATAGAAGTATCATACACTTATTCCTTAAGAAAAACAACATAAAATCTCTCTTGTTTCCTTCTCCTAACCTACGGCCAAAACACAAAACCCCCTAAATATCCATACAAAATTTAATTTAGCAGTATACAATGTTCTAACACATATCATCGATATACTAAAAGGTTTGAAGGTTTAGTTCAACATTACAAGGGTTAATCCAAGAAAGTTTTGGATTAGGGTTTCATTGGATTTAGGGTTTTCTAAGTATTAGAAGCTTGGGTTTAATATCTAAACTAGGGTTTAGATCTTTTTGTTCATCATCCAACTTCATACTAAAGTTATTTAAAACTCTTATTCTCTTTACATTTGTGATTTTATGTATATATAATGTTTTATATAGTCAACACCAACTAATGAAACTTTTAACTATGTTAAAATAGATCTTTACTTGTGAGTCATGGTAAAATATACTGTTTTCATATGTTAATATGGATTGTTAATATACCTGTTTAAAAAAATCGAAGTATAAGTATTATATACAAGTGTTGGTTTATCTATAAAAAGTATATAATAAGCTAGTTACCTAAAAGTTTACTTAATTAGTTTATAAGTAAAATTGATAAGAGGACTTGTTATCATGGACATTTCTTGGACAATAATGGACTTAAGGACCTAAAATAACATGGGACATGTGAGATGAGTGTTGTAGAGGACTTGTAACAAAGTTGCTAGATTAAAAACTTATAAAAACAAGTTTTAAACTCATTTTAACACAAATACCAAAACCTACTAATTTTAATTCCAATATAAGGCATTTATATTATATTTTTATAAAATACTACACGTCATGACGATCGTAGGAATGTAGAGAACTCGAAAAATCCGAGCTATAAGAAAGAAGATACGCCATTTGCAAGTTTTACGATAATTCAAGCTTTATAAAAAACAATTTTATAAAAACTTTATTTATTTTCCCCATACTGATAAAAATTATGTTAATTATTTTTCAAAAACATTTATATAAAGTATATAGGATCCACAACATTAAGAACATAATTTTTATCGATCATAACGAAGAGTTAAAGATTTTTCATGTTACGATAATAAAGTTTATAACAAATAATTTAATAACCAATGAACAGTAAATAATTCACAATTCCATCTCAGAAACATATTTGGAAAATATATTAGTTTAGATAAAAAATTATAATTACGAGGACCGTGCCTCGAAAGAATCACTAAAAACAGAGTTAAAACGAATAAGATATGACTTTTACGAGGTATTACGCTAATTAAATTTATAAAAGTGCATGAACAGTAAAAAAGTACTGTTCATAAGAGGGTTTGAAAAATATGTAAAACGTCTTATTTTGATACATCTTACTAATACTAAAGCGTGACGTAAAAAACGTCCAGAAACGAACTATAAAAACGGTAAGATTACGCTATTTTTATAAAAGGTAATATTTTGTAAAACATTTTAACTTTATAAATATGATTTCACAAATACAATTAGATGGTGATGTAGCTATATAGAATTATATACGGTATTAGTTATTCAAAGTACTTAGTACTCATATGACCTATAATTAATTAGGTTGCATTCGGGCGTATTCGTGACGCATTTTCAGTTTGTGATTTACCTTGTCAATTTACTCACTCAAGGTGAGTTCATAGCCCCACGTTTTATATTTATAATGATTTACAAGTTTTGGGGTGAGAAACATATGCATGTTTTACAATTGGACGCAAGTGGACATTTTACATTACGATTACGTGTTTGCCTAAGTAGTGATAACCCTCTAAGCCCATTATCATGAACTGTCAATTACTTGATTGTGAGCACCAATGTTATAAAATATCAATTTGATTGACATCCCCATTCTATGATCAATCTCACGTTTTTCGGTATGCCGGACAACAAACGTTTACCATGTCGGATTTGAGATGTTGCGGGTTAGAACATCATCACGGGCAATGTTGGCAATTTATATTGCAATTCAGACATGTCGAGCTTTAGTGTCATGAGCTTAGGGAAACATAATTACATTCATTGATGTTTACATCTGTTGCATTATCATGGGGAAATCTTGTGGTCCTACATTATACATTTTACAAATCTATGAATTCACTAACATTATTATTGACGTTTTAAAGCATGTTTTCTCAGGGGATCAATGAGGTACAAGACAAGGGATACATTGGTAGTCGTTATTTTGGAAGTCTGCATTACATTTTGGGGAAACGTTTGTTATGGACTAGAATCTTTGTATTTTGAACAACGAACAAGTGAAGCTTCGCTTTGTAACAAACAATTGTTAAATTCCAATGTATCATTAAACCGACTTCTTTAAATGGCCCGTTCTAGATATATATATCTTGTGCTATTTGATCTTGATGTAGCACCTCACAAACCCATATTCCGCTGCGCCCCAATTTGGGGGGTATTACAAAATTGGTATCAAGAGCCAAGTTATAGAGAACCAGTTTCAAATGTTTTTACCTTGGACTATAACCATTTTCCAACAATTGCTATTCTACAAAGAGGACATTTCACGGGATATACATACACTAGTGTTGTGTTGCATTAGTTGGTTAGACTTGATGCATTCATGATTGATATACATGTTATAATATAATATGTATATTACCATAAGAGTCTTATATTAATACTTATATAAGCTACTTTTGATTTTCAGATTTTGTCATGTCGGATTCAGAGGATTCCACGGTTACTTACACGGAGGTATCTAGTCCCATGATGCTAGAGGACCCTTATTCTTATGTGGAGGCCGCTCTTCAGGCCCCACCATCTCCTGATTATGTGCCCGGTCCTAAGCACCCACATTCACTTGTCTATGTACCATATGTACCAGAGCCGGTATACCCAGAGTTTATGCCACCGGAGGATGATGGGCTTCCAGCTGAGGATCAGCCACTGCCTGCTACTGTCTCACCTACTACTGATTCACCAGGTTATATTACTGAGTCCGATCCGAGGAGGATCTGGAGGAGGATGATGAGGATCTTGAGGAGGATCCAGCTGATTACCCCACTGACAGAGATGATGATGATGATGATGAGGAGGAGGAGGATCCCTATAGAGATGATGTTGTTGACGAGGAGGAGGACGAGGACGAGGATGAGGAGGAGGAGGAGCACCTAGCTTCAACCGACTCTGTCTCATAACCCACATGTCGTACC
Organism: Tanacetum coccineum; assembly: GCA_026074375.1. Lineage (NCBI taxonomy): Eukaryota > Viridiplantae > Streptophyta > Magnoliopsida > Asterales > Asteraceae > Tanacetum > Tanacetum coccineum. The sequence goes on along the minus strand of BQNB010010412.1, from coordinate 76,970 downwards.
ACTACCAAGATGTCTATCTGGGATCAGACACCTATTCCGTTCCCATCTATGGCAGAGGTTGACAGATTTCTTGCCATATCCACTCCGCCACCATCACCACTTACATCATACTCATCACCACTACCACAGATACCATCCTCACCTTTACCAGTATCATCACCATTACATGTATCACCTCCACCACTACCCGCTAGTCCTACTTATCTTTTAGGATACATAGCTGCTATGATCCGGTTGAGAGCTGAGTCACCATCTACTTCCCATCCACTACCACTAGTGTTGCCGATCTAATAAAAAGCTATAAAAAATAACCTGTGTCTTAAACAAACACTAGGCAGGGTTGTGGTTGGGTGTAGTGGAGGGGGGGGGACTGTAGCCATCACATATTGTACTTTCACATACCAGGGCATCTATGGCCATGATGAGAGTTGCTGCACCATTCACCTATATCTTAGCATCTCGATCATAGACACCACCATCAGGGACACTACCACTTTTACATATACCATTACCTACTCCATTACTACCTTTGATTCTTTCCTCTACTGTCTATAGAGTAGGTTTTCCTAGTTAATTACCTAGCTTCGGAAGAGGTGTGTATTACTCTCTCGGTCTTAGATTTAGGTGGTAAAGTTCACTACTGCTCCCACTACTAGACCTACTAGAGAGTTTAAGAGAGATTATAGTTTTGTTACCACTTTGGATGATGAGATTAGGCGAGACCTAGAGAGAGATGTTGGTTATGAGATTATAGATACTTGGGATGATATGGTTAAGGACATGCAGAGGACACCAATAATGACTGATGTGACTGAGGTGAGTCATAGGATGACAGATTTTGTCACGACTATTAGGTAGGACACATAAGAGATTTATAGGAGAGTAGATGATGCACAAGATGATATATCATTGATGAGCGGTCAGCTCAACATGCTGCATAGAGATAGACTCGCCCATGCTCGCACTACAAGGCTTATGGAGAGTGAGGCTAGACTTTCTCGTGAGGCTTGGGTACAGTCGATAGATGCTAGTGATACCGCCCGTTCTGAGGTGAGAGCACTATGGACTACTGTATTAGCACAGCAGACCAAGATCAGGGATTTGCAGGCAATAGACCGCAGGAGACAAACACAGCTCACAAAGGCACTGACACTACTAAGGACACTACAGACTCTGATGGCAGTGCTATAGAGTCAAGAAGACAAAAGATAACTAAACCTCTAAGGAAATCTAGCACATCCTAACGTATCAAAGGAGGCTGGTACTAGTTCATAGATTTGGTTATGTTGTAGCTATGTTATATAGCCTACTAAGTATTACAGGGTAAATCCCAGCTAGTAAGGCTCTAGGTTTTATTTTCATTTTGTAAGCTAAGGGTAGTGATCATTTTGTAACCGAATCAGGTCATGTATGTTTTCCAGACTATATATGGAAGGGATGTATTATGTCATGTCTGTAATCGAATTTATTATGAATGAATGTCGATTTAGCTACACCATTATTAATCTCAATTCAGTTGAATATTTTACTATGCGATGTGATCTTACTTTTATTATTGTGTATATGTCATGTCATGGTTATGATTTGTATGAAATCTAACGGGTATTATATTTTCTTATGATTTGAAGAAAATGGCCCCAAAAAGAACCACCAGATCAACACCAGCCACAACAACCACCCCACCACTTTTGTGATTGATGAGAAACTTAAGAGACTGATCGACCAAGGCGTTACTGATGCATTGGCAGCACGTGACGCTAACAGAAGTCAAAATGGCAAAGACATCCATGATTCTGGAACGGGTGTAACGAGGCAAGCTCCTATTGCTCATGAGTGCATTTACCCAGACTTCATGAAATGCAAACCCCTATATTTTAAGGGTACTGAAGGAGTTGTTGAGTTGACCAGTAGTTTGAAAGAATGGAAACTGTGTTCTGTATAAGCAACTGCTCTGGGAAAACCCATAAGCAAGTTTCCAGTGTAACTTTTTCCTTAGGAAGTGCTCTAACATGTGGAACACCTCACTTTAAGAATGTTGGTCATGAAAGTTTGCTTATTGGCAATACTTGGATAAACCAAAAAAGAAATGGCCGACAAGTACTGCCACAAGGGGGCAAGGTTAAGAAACTTGAGGGGTGTGATGTAGAATTGAAGTTAAAGGTAACAAAACGTGTAGGCTAAACCCAACGATTATAGGAACTTTGGAGGGCATAGATTATGCTAGGAAGTTTCTGAAAGAGTCACCAAGATGAGAAATATGTCTGTGGTTTGCCTGACATGGTTTACGAAAGTGTAATGGCATCTAATCCAAAAACCATGCAGGATGCAATTGAATTTACAATTAAGCTGGTGGACAAGAAGATTCGCACTTTTGCTGAACGACAGAGTAAAAACAAAAGAAAGCAAGATGATAACCAACAACAACAACAGAACAAGAGGTAGAACACTAGCAGGGCTTATGATGCGGGGTCTGGTGAGAAGAAACCTTATGGAGGATCTAAACCTCTGTGCTCAAAATGCAACTATCACCATGACGGTTAGTGTGCTCCAAAATGCCATAAGTGCAACAGAGTTGGCCATCTGGCCCGTGACTATAGGAGTACTGTAAATGCCAACACTGCTAACAACCAAAGGGGCACTAGGGCAGGTCAGAAACCTACATGCTTTGAATACGGAGCCCAGGGAATTTTCAAGGGGGAGTTTCCAAAACTGAAGAACAACAACCGTGGTAACCAAGGAGGAAATGGCAATGCTCCAGCAAAAGTGTATGCGGTAGGCCGTGCAGGGACAAACCCAGACTCAAACGTTGTTACATGTACGTTCCTTCTAAATAACCGCTATGCTTCTATCTTATTTGATACTGGCGCCGATAGGAGTTTTGTGTCTACTGCATTTAGCTCCCAAATTGATATCACACCAACTATCTTAGATCATTATTATGATGTTGAACTAGCTAACAGGAGAAAAAAAGGGTTTAAAACCTATCATCTCATCTGGCTTGTACATTAAATTTATTAAAATCACCCATACAAAGCATAGACTTAATGCCCGTAGGAACTTGGTAGTTTTGACGTCAATAATGGTAGATGGTTGGTGAAGTACCATGCTGCCATTGTTTGTGCTGAGAAAATCGTTCGTATTCCCTAGGGAAATGAAACGTTGAATGTTTATGGTGATGGAAGTGACCGGGGAAACGAGACTCGTGAACATCATCTCGTGCATTAAAACCCAAAAATCTTTGCTGAAAGGATGTCTTATCTTTTTGGCACATGTTACTACAAAGGAGACTGAAGACAAGTCAGAGGAGAAGCGACTTGAGGACGTGCCAATCATTCGAGATTTTCCTGAAGTATTTCCCGAAGACTTGCCGGGTTTCCCTCTGACTCGACAAGTGGAATTCCAAATCGATTTGATACCTGGTGTTGCACCTGTAAGCACGGGCACCTTATCGATTGGCCCCGTCCAAAATGAAAGAATTGTCAGACCAATTAAAGGAGCTGTCTGACAAAGGCTTTATAATGACTAGTTCCTCACCTTGGGGAGCTCCGGTCTTATTTGTCAAGAAGAAGGATGGATCATTTCGAATGTGCATTGACTACCGAGAACTGAACAAGCTGACGGTGAAGAATCATTATCCACTCCCAAGGATCGACGATTTATTTGATCAACTACAAGGATCCAATGTTTATTCTAAGATAGACTTGCGATTCAGGTATCACCCAGCTTCGAGTACGTAAAAGAAGCCCGAAGACAGCATTAGAACTCGATATGGTCATTACGAGTTCTAAGTTATGCCATTTGGTTTGACGAACGCACTGGCGGTATTTATGGATCTCATGAACCGCATATGCAAGCCATATTTAGATAAATTCATGATTGTCTTTATTGACGATATCCTCATTTACTCCAAGAACAAGAAGAAACACGAATAACATCTTAAGGCAATTCTGGAATTGCTTAAGAAAGAGGAATTGTATGCTAAGTTCTCCAAATGTGAATTTTGGATTCCCAAGGTACAATTTCTCGGCCACGTGATTGATAGTCAAGGCATTCATGTGGATCTCGCCAAGATCGAATCCATAAAAGATTGGGCATCTCCTAAAACACCAACAGAGATTTAGCAATTTTTAGGTCTTGTTGGGTATTATCGAAGATTCATCAAAGTATTTTCAAAGATCGCTAAGTCAATGACCAAGCTTACTCAGAAACGGGTTAAGTTTGATTGGGGTGACAATAAGGAAGCCGCTTTCGAGTTAATAAAGCAAAAGTTGTGTAGTGCACCAATTCTGGATTTACCCGATATAAGCGAAGATTTTATCGTTTACTGCGATGCTTCGATTAAAGGTTTGGGCCATGTGTTGATGCAAAGAGAAAAGGTGATTGTTTATGCATCACGCCAATTAAAAATTCATGAGAAGAACTATACGACTCATGATTTGGAACTTGGAGCAGTAGTGTTTGCTTTAAAAATCTGAAGACACTATCTGTATGGAACCAAGTGTACGGTGTTCACAGATCATAAAAGTTTACAACACATTCTTGATCAAAAGGAGCTGAACAGGAGACAACGTCATTGGTTAGAGTTGATCAGCGATTATGATTGTGAAATATGTTACCACCCGAGGAAAGCAAACGTAGTGGCCAATGCCTTAAGCCGTAAAGAACGAAATAAGCCATTACGGGCTCGAGCCTTAGTCATGATTATTGGTTTGAATCTCCCCAATCAGTTTCGAAAGCTCAAACAGAGGCACAAAAACCAGAGAACATCAATAATAAAGACGTAGGATGTATGATCAGGAAGGATATACCGAAGGAAAAATTAGAACCTCGCGTGGATGGAACTCTATGCTTAAATGGCAAGAGTTGGTTACCCTGTTATGGCGATTTGAGGACTGTGATCATGCACGAGTACCACAAGTCAAAATACTCTATCCATCCAAGTTCTGACAAGATGTATTATGACATGAAGAAGCTATATTGGTGGCCCAATATGAAGGCCGACATCGCCACCTAAGTTAGCAAAAATGTTTAACATGTGCTAAGGTCAAGGCTGAACACTAAAGGCCATCGGATTTGTTGGTGCAACTCGAGATACCTCAATGGAAGTGGGATAATGTAACTATGGATTTTATCACGACGCTTCCTAAGTCGTCACAAGGTTATGATACCATTTGGGTGATTGTTGACTGACTTACAAAATCCGTAATCTTCGTACCAATGAGGGAAACTGATCCCATGGAAAAATTAGCAAGAATATATCTAAAGGAGGTAGTCATGAGGCATAGAATACCTATCTTAATCATTTGTGATCGCGACCCTAGGTTCGCATCAAATTTCTGGAGGTCACTTTAGAAGGATTTGGATACTAGCTTGGATATGAGTACTGCATATCATCCGCAGACTGACGAACAAAGCGAGAGGACTATTCAAACTCTTGAGGATATGCTGCATGCTTATGTGATCGACTTTGGAAAGGGTTGGGTTAACCATTTGCTATTAGTTAAGTTTTCATATAACAATAGTTATCACACTAGCATCAAGGTTGCACCATTCGAAGCACTTTACGGTCGAAAAGATGTCTTCACAGAGACTGTTTTGTTGGCGATGTTGGAGAAGTTCAACTCACTGGTCCAGAAATAGTTCAAGAGACAATCGAGAAAATCATTCAGGTCAAGCAAAGAATTTAAGTCGCTCGTGATCAACAAAAGAGTTACGCCGATTTAAAGCGTAAGCCGATGGAATTTCAAGTTGGAGATAGAGAAGCTCAAAAGGTTTCTCCGCCTTGGAAATTGGAGTAGATAGTACATTTTTGGAAAACGAGGGGGGGAAGCTAAACCCCAGATATGTGGAGTCTTTTAAAAAAGTGTTTCGAAAAAGTTGAGTAAGCCGTTCCTTACAAAGCTTTGAACTTCTTCAAAAACTGAGCATTGTTCACACTACGTTTCATGTATCTAACACTTAAGAAGTGCTATGCCGACGAACCATTTGTTGTTCTGTTGGATGGACTTCATATTGATGACAAGCTTTATTTTGTTGAAGAACCAGCCGAAATCATGGATCGTGAAGTTAAACGATTGAAACAAATCCGTATCCTAATTGTCAAGGTTCGATGGAACTCTAGGAGAGGTCCTAAGTTCACATGGGAACGTGAAGACCAATTTCGGAAGAAGTATCCGCATCTTTTCACAAAGACCGCATCGTCGTTAAGTGTCGCGTCTTAAGCCTTGAGGACAAGACTCATTTAACGGGGGAATACATGTAACAATCCTTATTTATAGGTCAATAGTAACGACATAATATATTTCACGTATTTATTTTAGACATTGTACGCGTTTTGCTTTTAAATTTTAATCGTTAATTAAATCGCGATAAGCTAAAAACTACATACAACGTAAACTGGCCATCAACAATAACTGTTTACCGTCAACAAGTGTTAGAATAAATATTTAGAGGATAATTTATTAACATTTTGGCATATTTATTTATTTATTGTTACGTAAAGTGTTACAGTTCATATAAAATACGTTTATGCATTCCCAAAACCACCAAAACTTTTCTACGCTTCAACAAATACCCATTATTATACCCAATACCTAAAGTTTTATAAAACTTCACCCATGTTAACATTGTTGGTCAAATTGTGTATAAAATAAACCAACTAGAACCTACACTTTACAAGTTATACCTTTACACTTAATCTTTATACATTTAAATTTCAAGTATAGCTAAAATGTCATCAAAATATCAAAGATATTTCTAGTACTCCCTCCTCCCCTAAATTTTCGGATCATATGTAGTCCCACGGGGACAATTACCACACAATCTACTAACTAGTACCTTGTATAACTTTAACTCATTAAACCTTATGTCCATGAACTATAAATTAACCAAGACTTTTTCTTAAAACCTCTCTTGTCTTAAGCATCTACAAGTGTCCTTGAACAAGTGTCTTAGTAGATATATATACATGAAGCTAAAAATAGAAGTAATTCAAACACTCGTAGTCCTTAAACAAAACAACGACAAAAAAATCACTCAAGTTTCCTTCTCCTAACCTAACGGGTTGGCGGCCAAAACACCACAAAACCAACAAAATAATCCATTAAACCAAGATTTAATTTAGCAAGTAACAAGTGTTACTAAACTAATCTAAACAAACAACATAACTAAGCTATAAACCAAAAGGTTTGAAGGTTTAAGTATTTAAGCATTTTACAATGAGTAATCAAGAAAGGTTTTGGATTAGGGTTTCATTAGATTTAGGGTTTTCTAAATAATGAAAGCTTGGGTTTAATATCTAAACTAGGGTTTAGATCTTGTTGTTCATCATCCTACTTCATACTAAGGTTATCTAAAACTCTTAATCTCTTTACATTTGTGATTTTATGTATATATAATGTTTATATAGTAAAATCAAACCAATTTAAAGAACTTATAACATAGTCAAATGGATTTTTACATTGTGAATCATGGTAATAAAAACATTTTATATTTTATATGGATGTTAAATACATAGTATAATATACGTATAGAGTATTCTAACAAGTGTTTGGTTAATCTAAAAAAATATACATAAACTAGTTACCAGTACAAGTTTACTTAAAAAGTTTTATAAGTAAAAGTGATAAGAGGACTTGTTATCATGGACATTTCTTGGACAATAATAGACTTAAGGACCTAAAATAACATGGGATATGTGAGATGAGTGTTATAAAGGACTTGTAACAAAGTTACTAGTTTAAAAACTTATAAAAACAAAGTTATTACTAAAACTCATTTAAAAACACAAATATCCCAAAACCTAACTAAACCTGATATTTAAAATTCGAATATAAAGGCATTTATATTATATTTTTATAAAATACTACATACTGAACAAAACACGTCATGACGATCTAGGCAAGTAAGAGAAACTTTGACAATTTCAAGCAATATAAAATAAAATTAGCGAAGGTGAAGGATAAAAACGACGCATTTAGCAAGTTTTTAACGCTAAAAAATAGCTTTTTAAAAAAACAATTTAAAAAAACTATATATTGTCCCCAATGTCTAATAAAAATTATAGTAATTATTTTCATAAGAAAGTAGATATTTTTAGGATTCCAAAACAATAAGAATCATAATTTTTCAATCAATAACGAAGGAGTTATGGATTTTTCATGTTTACGATAATTAAAGTTTATAAAAATAATTTTATAAATTATGAACATTAAAAATCACTATTCATCTCAGATACATTTTGGAAAATAGATTAGTTAGATAAACAATTTAATTACGAAGACGTGCTCGAAAGAATCACTAAAATCGTAGTTAAAACGAATAAGATATGACTTTTACGAGGTTTAAGCTAATTAAATTTATAAAATTGCGTGAACAGTAAAAAGTACTGTTCACCAAAGGGTTGAAAATATGAAAATGTAATATTTTGATACATCGTCTTAATACGAAAGCGTGAACGTAAAGAACGTAAGAAACGGACTTAAAACGATAAAGTTACGTCATTTTTACTAAAGTAATATTTATAAACATTTTTAACTTTATAAATTTGATTTCACAAATACAATTAGATGGTGATGTAGATATATAGAATTATATACGGTATTAGTTATTCAAAGTACTTAGTACTCATACGACCTATAAATAATCAGGTTGCAATCGGGCGTATTCGTGACGCATTTTCAGTTTGTGATTTACATTGTCGATTTACTCACTCAAGGTGAGTTCATAGCCCCACGTATTACATTTATAATGATTTACAAGTTTTGGGGTAAGAAACATATGCATGTTTTACAATTGGACGCAAGTGGATATTTTACATTACGATTACGTGTTTGCCTAAGTAGCGATAACCCTCTGAGCCCATTATCATGAACTTTCAATTACTTGTTAGACGCGAATGTTTACTAAATAGATCTATTTTGGATATAACAAATCCCCGTGTCAGGTAAGTCATGCTCACTACTGCTGTGCTGGTATCCGGACAACGAGACGTATACCAAATCGGATTTGGGAAGTTTGTTTGGATATAGAAATAGCATCATGGGCAATATTGGCAATAGAATATTGTAATTCCATATCACGTTCGAAGCTTCAGTGTCATGAGCTACGGGCAAAACGTAATACATTCATTAATGTTGCATCTTTGACAGTAATCATGGGGAAATCATTGCAGATCCTATATTCTTACATTTTACACAAACCTATGAATTCATCACCAACAATTATTATTGATGATTGTAACATAGAATTCCCTAGGGGAATCAATGAGGAGGGCATGCAAATGGTGGTAGTTATTTTGGAAGTCAAAATGCAATAAAGATTTTGGTTGCATACATTTTGGGGAAAACATTATTTTATGACTAAGAATCTTTGTATTTGAACAAACGAACAAGTTAAGCTACGGGCTTTTGTAACAAACAATTTGTTGACTCCAAAGTATCAGTTTATGCCGACTTATATAAATGGTCGATACATCTTATATATATCTTTTGTTATTGATCTATGAAGTAACAATCTCAACCCATATTCCGCTGTGACCCAATTTGGGGGTGTTACAATGTTCAACAAAGAAAATGTCGACTATCCTGAGTTGATTTGGGAAGACTTTGCTTACCAAGATTGATCACAAGAAAAAAAAGCAGATAAAGACGTGAGAACAGCCATATTCATCGATTTTCAAATGTTTTTTTTTTTTTTATCTTTTTTTTTTTTTCTTTTTTTTTTTTTTTTTTTTTTTTTTTTTTTTTTTTTTTTTCAAAAAACAAAATTTTATTTTTATTTTTCAAAATTTTTTTTTTTTTTTTTTTTCTTTTTTTTCTTTTTTTTTTTTTTTTTTTTTTTTTTTTTTTTTCAAATTTTTTTTTTTTTTTTTTTACTTTTTTGTTTTTTTTTTTCATCGATTACCACCAAAATCATCATCATCCACTTCCTGAAACAACACAAGTCCTCTCACACAACCTCAACATAAAGCACATATCATACAATCAAAGAATGAATGGGATTATAACAGGATAAAAAGTTTGTCATAATAATGGTGAAGACTATCAGGACTATTGGACTTATTCCCATTCCTTGATGTGATGTTGACTATTGATTCAATCAAGCATTTCAGAATCATAATCATATGTTCATCAAATCAAAATCCCCTCCCAAGAAAAAGCAGAGCAAAGGTTCAAAAAGGCAAGAAGACTCTGAGAGATCTCAAGGAAACTGTCAATGTAATCTAGAAGATATCTGAACCTAACCGAACCAGCTAAGAAAAAGACTTCTAGTAAGAGAAGAGTCAAGAAGAAAGTCACATTGTCGGTTGATGACAAAATTATTACTTATGATCTTGATGCTGCTTTGGAGTTAGCTAAGTCTATCAGCCAAACTAAAGTTGAATAAGTAGAAGCAGCAAGGAAAGTCCATGCTACACATGCTAGGATCGTGACTGAATCTGTCTCTGAATCTGCTAAAGGAAAAAAGACAATGCAGAAGTTCTACAGAGTGTATACAATTCAAGACACACCAAGACCTGCCTCCAAAGTCAAAACCACCGCCGTCACTTATCAAAGACCAAGCTTAAAGGTGCTCCATCTCTTACTCCATAAGAATAAGAGGCTGTAGACATTGTGCAAGCTCTTAATTAAAGTAGAAAGAAAAGCAGAAGACAACCAGGTACTGGAGGCTCAAATAAAGGAACTGCTAGTAAACCAGGGGTTCTTGATGAGTCTACAGTCATCTTTGCTACCTCAAGTGAAGGAACTAGTGTTAAACCAGGTGTTCTCGATGAGGAAAATGACATTACTTAATAAAGGTCATTCTTGAGTGGGGAGATGAACAAGACAGTGAATTTTCTGATGATGATAATGATGATGTTAAGAAGGATGATAAAGATGGTGATGCTGATGACGAAGGCGATGATCATGTCAATGATACACAAGATGCAGATGATGAAGATCACGAAACTGAATCTGATGAAGATGAGATTTATAGGTATACGATACGTGTGTGCAAAGATAAGGATGTAGAAATGAAAGATGCTGAAGTTGAAGAGTCTGATAAAGGTAAAGAAAAGGTTACTGATCTAGCAAAGGAAGAAGCTGAAAATACTTCAGAAGCAAAGGATGATACCAAGAAAACTGAACACCCTCCATCAAGCTCAAGCTTATCTGTATCTTCAGGTTTTGGTGATCAATTCCTTAAACTTTCTTCTGATTCTTCCTTAGTTAGTACTGTTAAGGATTCTGTAGATACATATGTTAGTTCTTTGTTGGATATTCCCATCTAACAAGAAACTCCTCAGACCCATTATCCATCTGTACAAAAGGTTCTCGTATCAGTGGCTCCAGAGACAACCAATCTTCCACCTATACCAGAAATTGTCACTAAAACTCCAGTTTCCACTACTGTCTCCTCACCTTAAGTGACACCTATCATCTCATCCGTACAACAAACACCTACACCAATTCCCACACAACCAATCACAACTGATGCTCCAACCATCATGACTGTTGTTCATGAATCTGATGCACTCTCTTCTGTTGAACTAAGAGTTGCAAAATTAGAAAAAGATGTGTCTGAGCTGAAAACTATTGATCACTCTTCTAAAGCTCTTGTTGTTCTCCAGTCTTAAGTTCCAACAGTTGTCGATAGTTATCTTGATACCAAAGTCAGAGATGTATTTTAAAAGGAACTGCAGAAACACATGGCAGATCTCATTCACAAATATTCTCTACAGCATCTTCCTGAGTTAACCAAGAAACCGACACCAACATTTGAACAAGAATCTGAGAAAAGTCCTTCAGATATTCTCAAGATTAAGAAGGAACAAGCTGAGAAGCAAAAGAAGCCACAGTTTACCATCAAGTCTACTGACAAGGCGGCTCTTGAAGAGTATGATCTAAAAATCGCTCTCTACCAATCCATGCATGCAAACAAGTCTTTTAACAGAAATCCTGCCAATCATCGATTGTACCATGCACTCATGAAAGCATTGATTGAAGATGAAAACGCAATGGATAAGGGAGTCGTTGACACAGTTAAAGACCACAAAAGAAAGCATGATGATGATGAAGACCCTCCAACTAGACCAAACCAGGGTAAGAAGACCAAGAGGAGAAGAACTAAAGAGTCTAAGTCTTCTAAGAAGCCATCCTCCACCAAGGATACCCCAAAAGGTAAAGCTCCAACTAAAGGATCTAAAACTAGTAAGTCTACTTCTACAAAGGAACCAATTAAAGAACCTATTGCTGAGGTGGTTATGGATGATGTTGGTGATGATAATCAACTACAAGATACCTCAGAACCCAAAACAAGAAAGGCTCTGAATCCAGATTGGATCAAGCAACCTCCAAGGCCTCCTACTCCTGATCTTGAATGGAACAAGTGTCAGGTTGTACTTGATCAGCCCGAATAGCCTTGGTTCAATTAAATGGTCTTGGCTACAAAGGATCATCTCTCATTTAACGATCTCATGGCCACTCTTATTGACTTCTCCAAGTACGTGTTGAATGGACTCAAAATAGAAAATCTCACTCAAGATATCTTGTTAGGACCTGCCTTTAATTTGTTAAAAGGCGCTTGCTCTAGCATTATCGAGCTTGAGTACAACTTCCAAGAGTACTTCAATGCTTTAACAGACAAGCTTGATTGGAGCAATCGAGAAGGAGATTGTTACCCGTTTGATCTATCCAAGCCTCTTCCTTTACAAGGTCCCACAGGTCATCGAACTGTTACTGCTGATTACTTCTTCAACAATGATCTAGAATATTTAGAGACTTTTGATCCAGAGGTAACATACACCATATCTATTATGAAGTCAAATGCTCGGTATAAGATCAAAGGAATTGAAGACATGGTCCCTACACTTTGGAGTACCATTAAACATGCGTATGACAAAGATGTTGAAAATGGAATCAAGCACTGGGGTGACAGGCGTAAACTATGGTACAGATCTCAAGTAAGCAAATTTTCCAAGCAAAAAGTTTACTCTACTAAGGCGATTCTTGGTGTGAAGAGTGGTAGTGTGAAGAAATTGCATGGATATGGTCACTTAGAAGAGATTATGGTGAAAAGATATGATCAACAGCTTTATAAGTTTAAGAAGGTGACTTTGTTAATCTACACCTGAACGACATTGAAGATATGCTTCTTATTGTTGTTCAACACAAGCTATTCCACCTTAACGGGAGTGTTATTGTTGACTTTATTGTGGTTGTTCGTATGTTTACAAGAAGCCTAATCCTCAAGAGACGTGTTGAAGATTTACAACTTGGTATAGAGAGTTACCAGAAGAAACTTAAGATCACAAAACCTCAGAAGACCTTTCAGGAAATTGAATTCAAAGAACCCTACACTTCATCATACGATCCACCAGGAATTGTCTATGAAGACCTGGACAAACAGAAAAAAGTTTTGTGAGCTGATGAGCTATACAAGTTCTTGGATGGCACACTTAAGTCTGTTCGCGATGAGATTCATCACAGAGTACTCAAATTTCATCTGGATTACAACAAGGAGATGCCAAAGAGAAAGTGGACGGTTGTTGACCAAAAGAGATCGAGTCTTATGATTGAGTTGATCGATAAGTAGCTGCGAGAAAAGGGAAATCATCAGAAATCTAGAGCGATTGGTTGGTGCAAGGGAACTCGAGATGGACTACAAACTTATGACGCGTACCGTTTAATAGTTAGGTCTAATCTCAAAATCTTATTTTGTGAATATTATGAATATGTAGTATAGACTTATAATAGTAGGCAATATAAATAGTGTGTGAGTATGAATTTTCTAGAATTTTTCAATAAATTTAAAAATTTCAAATTAACGTACTCAACACTATATATATATATATATATATATAACCCTTATAAATTAAGGGGGAGCATTAATAATGTTCCTAATATGGCTTGTTAATAATTGGACATTTTTTCCCCGAAACCATTAATATTTGAATCAATTGATATCCAAAATATCAAGAGATTTGATATTTTTAATAAGGGGAGAAAATGTAATTAAAATATATGGCTAAAGATGTGATTTTAAGGACTCAAGTGCAAGTTTCTCCCTGCATGTCCTAAACATTTTCAAATATCAATGCACATGTTGAGGGGGAGCAATTTCAAATGGTTTTAAGGCTGAGAATAATACCAAAAGACCGACCATGTTTGTAATTATTTGGAGTTATAAGGTGGTTAGGATTAGGTATTCCTTCCTATGATCCAGCAAGAACCGGAGGGATCTACCCAGGGATACTCCACTAATTAATGTAGAAGTCCATAGGTATGATATAAAAAGGAGTAAAAGTGAGAATAAGAGAATAGTGCCGACTGAAATGGAGCTAGTACTGGAACAAAAACAATAAGGTACTAGTCATGAAATCTCGGTAAGCACTGAAGGGGTTGAAGAATTAAAAAGAAAAGTTAAGATAAAGGGTGAAAAGAAAGAAGCACTCCTTACATTTAGGTAGAAACTGGGTCAATACATAAACTGTCAAAAACACTAAGCTGTTGTCTCGTATTGAAGACACTCGTCATGGACCCAGTAACGCAATGCACAACCCTTCCCAGCCACTCAAGGTCTCTAAAAAAACTCTTGTTTTATTTCTCATGGAGATTAAAAACATTTCTATCGACTTTCTCACTCCGAGTTAGTTGGTATTGAAAAGGCGGCAGTCTGCTCCAGCCTCTGATTACTAAAAACCAAAGTGCACTATCGAGTCTAATGCCGTAAAAGAGATCATCCATAAATCTCATTAGGACACTTATCCAAAATATGCTTTCTAATTCACACAATGTGAAAAACAAGAAATATATCAAGAGTCTTACGCATTATCCTTGTGATTTTGCTAGAACATCAGAGTGATACCTAAAAAGTATTCACAATGACGATGGAAATCCTTCTAGAGCCAATATCAAACAAGCTCTACAGTAGGTGACTTGAGAGATCCTACACGGATCGAACTAGTGATACTGGATATCGATTCTGTCTAGCTTATGAATTGATGGTTAAATTTTGAAAAAGTTAAAACTGTTGGTGTGTTATAAAATCTGTTTGCATCTTAACACGCCGACTAATTTTCTAAATTAATTTTCAATATTATGTCCATGGGAAGCCTCACAAGGGTATCTAGACATAGGAAATCTGAACACGAATTGACGGCTTAATCGGGATGATAGTAACTTACCGCTTCACTCTTACCGTGTTATCTGCTTTGAGATGCTTCGGCAATGAGAACGGCTAGTGCAGCTGAAAACGGCTTCTTCAGAATTCTACCTGATCATAGGCATTATTTATACTAATTAACGGGGAATCGTGGTTGTTACAACCATATTCGACGAAGTGACAAAGTCACTTTCGTCCATATATGTTGTTTATCACTAACCCATTCATGCAGATTTCCTGACGATGGTAGCAGTTACCTTATGACAAGTCAAAGTCAATACCACATGCTCATACTCGACTGACATAAGTAATAACATCATTATATTTCAAGACTTTAGCTACTCTGATACCGTATGTATTTCTTGAAGTGACGAAGTATTAAGTTGATACCGCACATCCTCCATAAAGTGATGAAGTCTTAAAGTTAAAGAATATCAAGAAAGATGGTTACACTCGCTTTCAACATCAAGAACAATATGAGCTTGTCAGTCCAGAAGTCACAAGATCACAAGAAGGTAAAGATTACAAGATGTCAAAAAGAGATTATGCTTGGTTGATGATCTCAAGATGCTCAAAGATCATATACAAGTCAAGAAAAAGTTACAAGCTAAAGCCTAAAAGTCTAAAGTTTACTACATCAAGATTCACAAGATAAAGATCATGATAACAAGACTACGAGCTAAAGATTGAAGACATTCATAGAATATAGTACTTAAGTTTTTGTAAATTGGAGTGACCTCCCTTAGGAGGAGATTGTTAGGAATCGAGAAAAGACTCGGTCACTTTCAAAAGTGTAATAGTATAACTCGTAGCATAATATTTGGAAACTTACCAAGCTAACCAGGTCAACATAAGTCATCCTTATGTTGACCGGCCATAATGAGGTATAAATACCCCTCTCCATGCCTTGGAGAGGGTTGGTTGTTCATTTGATTATTCACATAATACATTTTCCTTTCCTTTCTCTCTCTAAGTGATACAACCCACTTTCTCTCTCTAAACTTTCTATCTTGTATATTGTTAAGTGATTTGATACATCTACATTTGATCATTTCACATTAATTACAACCT
>BQNB010010412.1:0-60718 GCA_026074375.1 Tanacetum coccineum | reverse complement strand
AAGATTGGAGCCAAGTTGAAAGAACTCCGGATTTAGTAGACTATGTGTATGATAAGTATAGGAACGTACCAGTTACTAATGAGATGCTAGACTGTGACAATCTACATTTTTCAGGTCATTTTACGTTTTAAACTCAAAACTATTCACTTTGAACCTTTACATGTTTACTTTTAGTTATAACCATTAAGTTAAATCGCGTAAACTAAAAACTTCTTTGGACGCACACCGACTCTAGACTAAGTTTAATCTACATTATTTAAACATATTATCAATCTCATGAGCATTATTTTTACATGTCGTATACATTTGGTTTTACCACTTTTTACGTAACTCGTTTAAACTCACGTTTTAATACGCATATGCATGCACAACTTACCCAATACTCTCACCACCTTTACTATTACCCTAAATACTTATATACTATAAAACATTATATAAATCCATCCCCCAAAACATTCCAAAACTAGAGCTCATAGTGTAGATGTACACAAAATAATGCAAAGTCTTATAACTTACCAACTAGTATGCTAAATTCAAAGTCTTCCTTCCAACTCTTTTACACAACCAACCTAACACCTTTTCCCCTTCCCTTTTTACACCAACCCTACTGCTTAACCCTTTCCCTCATTAAAGTTTGTGTTTCTTTGTCTTGAAGATATTTTTCCTAAGCTAGTTACTTCCATTTTCTATATAAGTAAACTCCTTACTTCCTTCTCATTCACTACACTCAAAAAACAAAAACAAACTCTTCCTTTCTCTCCTAATAATTTTGACAGCCATATAGCAAGATCAAGATCATTTTCCAAGTTAGTTTAAGTATTTCTAAGAAGATCTAAGTGTTGGTTTTAGAAGCTAGGGCTATGTGCATTAAATCTAGGGCTTTCTTGCATAATTTGGGGTTTTCATTATGTTCTTATTCACCAATAATCACCATCTCTTTGTAAGCATTAATAACTCATTTCTATACACATTTACATTCTTATTTATCATTTCATGTTTATGCATTTTCTAAAAAAAACTAGACACATATGTTGTGTTATGTTTTCCATAAACTAAACCAGTGATTATATATGTTAGCTAGTATTATTAGTAAAGTTGTATCTTGTTGGTGAAGGGGTTAGATTAGTTATGAGATTGATTTGTTGTTTGATATAGTAGTAAACGAAGATAGGTTAGATTAGGCCTTTGGGAAAGTTGTGGATTGTTGTTTTGACACATTTTGGAAAGATAAAGAATCTGTCCCAAACAGCCTGTATGTTATAGGTCACTTAAAAATATTTTGAGATGTTAAAACTCTAGGAATATGTTAGTACATGTTACTACAACGATTGTGATATAAAGAACGCGAAAATCCGACTTATAACGAAGAACTTATGGCCGTTTAAAGTTTGGCGAAACATAAATACTTTTGACAGCTTTTACAAAATTTCAGACATTATGATCAGATTTTAAACTAAGGTTTTGACCCCTTTCGGGTTCGAATCGGCTAAAATGTATAGAAGAAAACTTGTCCGAATGATTTTTCGCTAAAATAAGAGACTTTTCTTTTGTCATAAATGTTTATAACGAAGGAGTTACGCCTTGTCGAAGTTGGACTAAATCTATACATTTTTATAACTATAAAGCTGATTGAAACTAATAATGGGGTTTTCCAGCATTTTTTGGTCCGTTTGAGCTAAAAAACCTTAGCAAATAATAGTGTATCACTTATAGATTATTAGGACGCGTTAGAAACTTTATAAAAACAATATTTCATAAGCGTTAGGAGTTTACTAAAAATGGAAAGTTTATATTTGACAAAAAGTACATATTAGCAAGATAAATTAATAACTCTCGGTTTAAGTGTTGAAACTTAATTAAAAACCCTATAATTTATGAAATCATGTTTTGACTAACTAAAATATGACAAGCATATGCGGGTGATGGCGATTTTCTAAAAATAATAGTGCATCATTTTATTTTCGCTTTGTTATATGTCATGTTTGCATCATAGATATCATACGAAAGTTATAGAATGAGATGAGAGGAGCTAGAGAGTATTTTTCATAATTTTCAAAGTTTTCATTTCAAAAAGGGGAAATAAAAATAGGAGGGAGAAATGAAGTTACAAATGTAAAGACTTGTATAAATACCCCTCCTAGATGGGTATTTATACTTATTGTTGCTCCTAGTCTATTTTCGTAATTCTAGTCAAACCTTGGTCAACTTTACTTAACTTTGACCAAGTTAGACTTTATTACATTATAATTACTACTAAAACTATAAACTAAACAAAACTATACAAAGACCAATTCGTTTAATAATAAACTGTTGATCCCAAGCCTTGATCGATTCTTTACCTTGTAAAGTGTATGTTACCTTGGATGAATCCAAAATAACAATGGTTGAGACTTTGTTTGTATATCAAAGTGTATGCGGAATCTATACTTTGATACTCTAGAAGTATTAATCAATGAAACAGTACTAAACAATGAACAATGATTAAAACACAAAATGCTTCAATATTATTAGAACAATAATACGAGTACTCTTTCTTAGTACTAGGGTTACAACCTTGAAGCTATATGTTCTTTCTCTAAGATGTATATTTTTCTCTTAAGTATATCTAAAACCTTAACCTAGGATCTCCTTTTATACACCACAAGGAGTCCTTTACAAGATAACCACCGAACTTTTAAGGTCAATTACAATTATAATCATATACGAATCTTCCTAAAATATAAGATATACATTCCATACTTATCTCATTGCATCCTTATCTCTAAGTCAACAACATTAACCATCAGCAGTATTAACTTTTCTTCTAGCAGTATTAACTAACACTGGCAGTACTAAGTTTGTATTGGCAGTACTAACTCCATTAGTACTGTTAGTTATACCTTGGCAGTATTAACTCTTGATGAAGATTTATTCCCAACAATCCTCCTCTAAACTTATGATTTACCTCCAAATCATCAAGTTTCTTCTAGATTATATCTTCTTGTCTTCTGATGATGATTCTTTCAAACACTTATCTACTTCTTCACTTGTGATCTGATGAACTTTAGTAGTTCATATGCTTGTGTGCTTTCTTGATCAACCAACAATCTCTTACTCAGCATCTTTGATATCATTTTTTGACTTAGAGGATACTTCTTCTCTGTAAGAATATGTATGGCAATTCCATTTTGCATCAGCAGAATGTAAACTCCACAAAAATCACATAAACTCCAACTTATCAGATTATACTCATTCTGATTCATCCATATTTCACTCTCCTCATCAGGCTCAAAAAGTGTATGCAAGTCTCCCCACAGCATTAAATCATATCCTTCTGGTTTTGAGGAACTATACCTTTCTTTGACCAGTCTGTATAACTCCACTATATCTTGTCTATCAAAATCATATAACATCTCACTCAGAATCTTGTAGTTCTTTGAGCTTCTATCTCCTCTGATGATTTTGTAGTGCATTAAGTTTTCTGACAAAGTGTAAGTCTTCCAATCCACAATTGGATACTTTGTAGAGAGTGAATCAACATCTACAACAATTTCTTCTCTTGGAACTATGTCTAAATAACCTTTGAGATCTTCCTTATCATCATCTAGTTCCACCTTGTATCTCTTTGTAGTACTTTTTGTTCCTTTTCTAGGAAGAGATTTCTTCCTCTTTCCTATAGTATCTTTCTCAATTTGTTCTACTTGAAACTCAGCAGGCTTCTTCTTTTCCTTTTCATCCCAAATCCATAGGCACAAAGTTATGATTGAAATCCCATACCTTTTCAAAAATTGGCCTAATCTCCTCATAGCTCATTCCATCAAAGTCTTTCATCTTGTAATTACTTTGATTCTTCAAGTATACAATCATGTTCTTCCTTGCTTGAGCTTCTGACTTTGGTTTATTCTTCATATTCCAATACTTTTGAACTGAAGGATCATTCCAATCAATATCCTTAGTTATCTTAGGATCAGTTATAACTCTTTCTTCATCTAGTGCTAAAGGTTGTCTTGCTATCTCTTCATCTCTTGCTATTTGTGCTTTTTCCTCTTCATCAACTTGTTTTTGCAATCTGATAGCTTCTTCTAGACCCTGTCTCTCTTGTTCCAATAACTTCTTAGACTTTTTCACAGGTTCTGGTTCAGTCATGATTTCTTTGCCTTTATCCTTCCTTGCCTCTTAACTCCTTCTGCCATATACAACTCTACCAGCAGTACTAGGAGATTCTCTGGCAGTACTAATATGTATAGGAGCAGTACTAACTGTAATACCAGCAGTACTATCTTTTAGTTGTCTTTCTGCAGCAGTATCTTGATCATGAACAACTTCATCATCTTGAGCAAAGTAGGTGTTAGGGTCTTCATTTATCCTCCCATGTTTGGAAGAATCATCTTCTTCATCCTCTGAAAGCACAACCCTTGCTCTCTTCCTTGCTTTCCCAGTCTTGACTTTAGACTCCAACTTCTTTATCTTGAGAATAAGCTTAGTGAATGCAGAACTGTAAGTTTGCTTTGTCTTCTTCAAATCATCCTCCAAGACTCCAATTCTCTCAGATAGTTTGGTAACCAAATTCGTCAATTCATTTAGTTTCAAGCTACCCTCATCACTTCCATGTGAGTGAACAGCATGGAGAGGTGATTCATTGGGTGTTGGAACATGGTACTCTGCATCAGGTGAAGGTTAAGGTTCAAAGGTAGGTTTAGAGCAAGATTTTTCATTATTTACCTTAGAGTCTGAAAGAGCCATAGGATCCATCTCTTCCTTGTGAGTAAAGAGTTCTTATTGTTTGTTTCTTCTAGATCAAAGTTTCTCAAAGCACAGGCTCTTATACCACTTGTTAATCCCAAGCCTTGATCGATTCTTTACCTTGTAAAGTGTATGTTACATTGGATGAATCCAAAATAACAATGGTTAAGACTTTGTTTGTATATCAAAGTGTATGCGGAATCTACACATTGATACTCTAGAAGTATTAATCAATAAAATAGTACTAAACAATGAACAAAGAATAAAACAACAAAATGCATCAATATTATTAGAACAATAAACGCGTACTCTTGCTTAGTACTAGGGTTACAACCTTGAAGCTATATGTTCTTTCTCTAAGATGTATATTTTTCTCTTAAGTATATGATAATGAGATGAATGAGATGAATAAACTAGATGCCCTATGATCTCCTTTTATACACCAAGGAGTCCTAATGAGCTTACAATACTTTCCTAAATATTTAGTCAAATATATTAAATACAATGACTAAATATTAAATACTTTCCTAAGTATTTAGTCAAATTATCAATCAGCATTAATCTCTTCAATCATCATTAATCTTCAGTCTTCTGTTTGACTAATCATCATAAACTTTAGTCAATTAGCATTAAGTTATGCCTGACAGCATTAACTTGTTCACCAGTGGCAGTAATCTTGAACGCATTAATTTTAGATAAAATTTTTGTTTAAAAGATTTGTTTTTTTTTAAAAAAAATATAAAAATTAGTTAAAAAAAGAAAAAAAAAAAGTAGTAACTTTATACCACAGTCTTAATCTCAACAGTCTTAAAGTAGCGACTGACCAGTACTAACTTACTCTAGTAGTACTAACTGACTAGTTTAGTACTGACAGTTGTAATCTTGAGCAGTACTAACTATTTTCTTCTAACAGTACTAGCTGTTGGCTTGGCAATACTAACTCTATAGTGTTTAATTCCCAACAAATGTTTCTTGTGGTATTAGGTAGGTGATTGTTCTGTTGGTTTATAAGAATTTTTAACCCATCTGGTAAAGTTGCTCTACACAAAGCCACGTATAACTGTCTGTGACTAAAAAATGGTTCTGCTAAGTATATCTTAATTTTTGAAAGAGATTGTCCATGGATTTTGTTTATGGTCATGGCGTAACAAAGTTTTACAGGGAATTGAGTTCGTTTGAAGGTAAAGGAAAGGTTGGGGTCTTTGTGTGTAAGTGGAATTCTGTGTATAAAGACTTTTTCGCCAACTCTTGTTGTTGTGATAATCTATGCTTTGATCTACTTCGACGTCAGACATCAGACAATAATTCTTGTGTTGTTACATAAACCTCCTGCCAAATTGACATTGCGTAAAAGCATTATTGGCGATCCCACTTTTAGCTCCAATTCATAAGGTGGGAATCAGGGGAATGTGATGGTGTTTAAGTACTCTGTTGGGTAAAGCAACTTTGTTTCACTTGTTTCACCGCCCATTGGAATCGCTTCGTTGTTGCTTAAATATATTTTGCTCTGACCTTCAATGTTGGATAGAATTTTAGCATTCACATCATCTTTAGTTGCGTTATTTAGACACATGATTGCCGTTTCTTGTAGAGAGCCTGCTGTTGGTATGTTGAGTGTGGTATCGTCATAGATGAAATTGATGAGTCTTGACAGACTTGTCTCGTCGTTGTCGACTAAAAATTCAGGCAGAATTGTGATCCAGGAGCTGTCTTGATCTTCTTCTTCTTCGGATTCACCTATTTCACCGTCGCCCACGTCAAGAAGCCATTTAGCAAAAGTTTTTGAACGCCTGCGTTCCTTTTGTGGGTGGGGGTGGGGGTTGCAGAATGTATAGAGATTAGAGTTAAATGGGATAGACCAGATCTTTGCAGGCGCATGTAAACTTGAAGTGTGTCACAAATCTTAAAGTGCCACCATAAAGGAACATCAAAGAAGAAAGCGATTATTTCTTCTTTTCCGCACCTTTTATTATGGCAACTTTGGCGCAAATCGCCTCCTAATACAATACATATATCCCACTAAATAAAACATTTTGGTACATCCATCATGTTCCTAATGTTCTGTCCTAGGGTTTGCGAAACAAATTTGTCGTTTCATCGGGAGCTTCATCCCAAATAATGAGACATGTTTCAACTAATAAGTTCCCTAACTGACTTTTCTTTTTGGCGTGGCAAAAAGATTCGTCAGTTAATTCCAGAAGGAGCTTAAACTTGGAGTGAGCCATGTGTCCTGCCAGTAGCAGTAGAATACAGCTGAAGTGTTCTTGTTGGGTGATATTTTGATTAAGTCAAGTTTTAAATTTATATTTTTGACAGACAAAACCAAAACTAAACACTTTAATGGTATGTACCGAATCGGTAGTAGTTTCGTGGTAAGTAGGGTGTCGAACACTTGAAGCGAGGTTAAATCTATCTATTTAATTAATATTTTGGTTTTCTAATTGTTGGGATTATTGATTTGATGAGACAAAGTGAATAAAAGAATGAAACAAAAGGACTTAAACGCAAAGCTGGAATTCTTCAAAAGATGGAAGATTTTGAAGAATCTAGAAGTTCTCCTTATTCAGATAGAAGATAACAGAAGATATTCCTAAATGTTCAAAAGATTTATTTGTCTAATGAATTATCTCTTTTGTAATCTTGGACTCCTTATGTTATAAAAGGAAGGTCTCAGCGGTAGTTTTAAGTGTGCAAGATGTAAACCTCATGAAATGTGTGTGTTGTTCTAGCATCAAGTCCTCATTGTAGACGCTCGTTGTTGTGTTTTTACCCCCGAAGACACTGTTTCATTGATCCGATAGAATATTAACCATTCAACAGTTTTATCGTTTAGAATTAGGGCTTTGTAGAGTCATTGTATAGTAAAGATAATGAGAAAAAACCCTAGTATGATAACTTAGATTTGTTTTTATTCCCTGCATGCAATATCAATTGTTATTCCATCCAGATGAGGTCTAAACTCCCTCGAGCGATAAACATCCTAAAGAAACTACACTGTTTTAGGTACAATCAAGTGGTATCAGTGTGCCACGAGGCTCCTTGATCTAGGATCAAACAAGGTTGTTTTCTGTTATTGCGTTATTATTGAAATAGCTTCGAGAAGGAGCAGCAACAGCAGCAGGTATTGAATGGTGTAAAGAAAACCTAGGGTTTTTG
Organism: Tanacetum coccineum; assembly: GCA_026074375.1. Lineage (NCBI taxonomy): Eukaryota > Viridiplantae > Streptophyta > Magnoliopsida > Asterales > Asteraceae > Tanacetum > Tanacetum coccineum. The sequence continues at coordinate 52,840 of BQNB010010412.1, read as the reverse complement.
ATTGTTCATGGAACATGCAGAAGATGTTTTGATCAATCAAAATTATTTTTGTTTCTACTAGCTTTGGTGAGTCGATCCTTGGATTGATGATGAACCCTAGTAGGAGTGAATAATGAAAGCTAGTTGGAGATTCAAGAAAACCCTAATTTGTCTAGGGTTTGGTCGTTTATTTGTATGAAGAAAAAGGCAGCAGGTTTTGATCTTGTTCGATTGTAAACCCTAATTGACTTTAGGGTTTTGATCTTGTTTAGAGTTTGAATATGATGATAAAATATATTGTTAAACCTGAAGTTTAATTTGATTCATGTTGAAACACGTGCATAAAGATTAGAATTCAAGAAGGATTAGTTTACATCTAACGCACAAGAGTACAAAACCTAAGTCGTTGTGATTTAAGCAGGTTGTAATTTGAATTCATGGCGATGATAATCATATAATCATGATTAGTGGTGATGATGTTTATAATTTGTGCTATGACGAGTAAGGTTAGTACTATGTTGTCGAGTATACAAGTAACATTACTGCTTGTTAGTACTGCCAAGAAGAATTAATACTACTCGTTACTTTGATTATTATTGTTAATACTGTTTGAACATGAGTTAGTACTACCATAATGAGTTTTATGCCTGCCTGACATGACTAAGTGCTGCTCGGCCAAGTATGGAGTAAGTGAATAGTAATTACCAAGGTATTATTTGTTATATGCTTACTACTGCTCGTTACATATATACTACTGCCAAGATTCCTTGTTACTACTGTTGTTGCTAATGACGACATATTAGTGACATATTAGTAACACTTAAAGCGTCACAAAAAGCCATGGGAGGAAGGAGTAATCATATTAGCGATAGCTTTGTAACAGATAAAGCGTTGCTAACAACATTTGAAGTTTAATAGTGCTAGCATTAAAAAGTAGTTTAGTTAATACTGCTTGGGCTTTATGGATTTAATACTGCTAGCTCTATTCGATATCGGATGACACACACATGGTTTGGATCTCAAATTGAACAAGATGCTTCATTTAAGGGGAAGCTAACATATTGATTTTGGTTTAAATGGCTTAAACGTTTAATGGCTTGGTTTTTGATTTCTTAGATTAATTGATTACGAAGATGATTATTTATCACTTATTTAAAGTTGAAGTGGAATTTTACGGGTACGTGTTCTTATCATATCTTAAATGGCTCACAACGTTTAGAGATAACTTGTTTGTGCTTAGAAACGATGTGATGAAGACTTGACAAATCTAGCAAAGGTGACTGATCTAAAAAACTTATGGTGCTCAATGCTCACATTTGCTATCACTTTGGTTATGTGTCTCATAGAAGATGATGATTTTTGTCAAGAGATTGCGGTCTACTTATATTACACAGATTTATTTATAAGTTTGACGTCACGTGGATAGTACAAGATATAAGACACAAGTTTGGGTTATTCTACTTCAGCATCAAGTTCGTTATACTTAGTTTTCTTCATCAGTAATCATTACATAGAGCCTACAGAATTGAAGATTCACGAAATGGTTAACATATGGGTTTCAGGGGAAGCTTATTGTTAAAATGTTTAACCATTTACATGCATCATCGAGGTGAAGGTTTTTACTACTGCTAGTCATTATTACTATTGCTAGTTTAGATTTCTACTACTTGGATTCATTATTCTTATTATGCGTCATGAAGGGTAGTTCAAGTCATTGGAAAGTTTGGGTTAGTAGTGTGATGTTGGTTTGAAGTGGTTGAAATCAAAGTTGCTTACATTCATAAGTCCCCTATTGATTATGACAAAAAGGGGAAGATTAAATATTAACAGGTTGCAACTTATAGATCCTTGGTATGGCATGTTACAAAGGAATTCTGAATTAAGAAGATTTTATTTCATTCAGGGAGATGATTGCATCTCAACTTCAGGGGAAACTTTAGCTTTATGATGAAGTTCATACACGACTTTGTTTGTTTTGTCATCATGAAATAGGGGAAGATTGTTGGGATTCTTGATTTGATAAGACAAAGTGAATAAAAGAATGAAACAAAAGGACTTAAACGCAAAGCTGGAATTCTTCAAAAGATGGAAGATTTTGAAGAATCTAGAAGATCTCCTTATTCAGATAGAAGATAACAGAAGATATTCCTAAATGTTTAAAAGATTTATTTGTCTAATGTTTATCTTCCTTTGTAAGTCTTGGATTCCTTATGTTACAAAAGGAGGTCTCAGGCGTGTAGTTTTATGTGTGTAAAGATGTAAACACCAGGAAAGTGTGTGTGTTCTAGGCGTCAAGTCTCATTGTAGACATCTAGGTTGTTTGTGTTTGAGCCCCAAGATCAATGTTTCATTGATCCTGTTAGATTAGGTAACCATTCTACAGTTGATCGTGTAGAATTGAGGCTTGTAGTAGTTATTGTATAGTGAAAAATAATGATGAAAAACCTTGTTATGATAACTTTGATTTGTTCTTATTCCGTTGCATGTTATTAACATTGTTATTCATCCTAGATGAGGTCTAAACAACCTCGAGCTATAAACGATCCAAGAACTATAACGTGTTTTAGTTCTGTCACTAATCTATGTTAATTCTATTCTATTCTAAACCTATGTCATTCTAAATCCTAATTCTAACAGGAAAAAGGGGGTTTTCAGCCTAAGAGACTGGCATGGTTTGGTTGGTGACTACAATCAATTCAAGGCACTTTAACCCACGTAAGCTAATAAACAAAAGATAAAAGCGGTCCGAGACAATAAAAAAAACTGTAATAACCCAGCTATTAATACCGATAGAATTTGTATGTATTATTAAGTGCAATGATTTCTTCCCTCGAGGTGGCATATCATTTTTAAGACTTAGGCGTTACATCATCCTAAGACCTAGACACATTAATTCTGTCACAATTAAAGCATCCGCATAAAGCATCCTTATTTGCTGATTATAATCAATCTTAAGGATTAAAGCAATGGTGATCTTATTAAACCCTAGCTAATAGAGACTTTACTCACTTACCGCTTAATGACAATTTATACACTAGTAGTCCACTTGTCCAACTATCTAATGGAATCAGAACGTTACTTGTTGAATTATCTAGGTCCCATATAAACACCAACGATCAATAAACCATTGGCAATATCCAATTAACTAGTTAAGCTCAAAGCGTATTTGTGTAACTATAATTCTAGATGTAGAAATTATTATATGGAGAGCTATCCCGGACTCTAGATCTACTTGATCCATGTCACTAGATCCAGTTGAATGATAGGTCGCATACAAAAGCGCGTAAACAAGTATAAATTGATAAACATAAATAAGCATTCAACGATAAATCAAGAAATCAAGATAAACAAATACCAAACATTCAGATCTTCATAATAATGGCTAATACCCAAAAGTAATAGCCTTCAAATATCATAATAAATACAAGAGTAATTATTTAGCCAAGGTAAACTAACCGAGTTAACGAATGATACCAAAAACTAAACGATTACTAAAGTATATGGAATTACATGATGTCTCCTATGGAATTGATAACATTGCTCGACCTCTTCAGCTCTTTTTGTCATCTGAAAATCAACTTTTATGGTTTAGGTATTAAAACTCATTTTTTAGTTTTCTATTTATAAGGTCTGGAAGTCGGTTCGATACGGCATATCCAAGTATTGGATACGGCGTATTTTGGATTTCTTAGATTAGGGACTACTCTTGATATCTTCCAGAATATTCACATACTATATCTTTAATACGGTGTATTGAGTATCTCTGGATACGGCGTATTGAGCTTTATTCATCTTTGGTCTTTGGTGAGTGCAGGCATGGATACGCCATATCTTCCTTGATGGATACGGTGTATTGGTCTTCATAATAGTAATCTTCAAATTATCTTCATTTAAGCTCCAGAATGCGTGCCTTTTGCTATCTTTCACCAATTACTCCATAATTACTGCAATTCTCAAATACAAACGATTAAGTAACAGTTCTTTGCAATAACTATACAAAATGGGTTAATTACATGGGAGAAATGATGCTATAAAATAGACGTTATTTGATGTCATCAAATATCCCCCCACTTGAATCCTACTTGTCCTCAAGTAGCCTTTAGAAGACATAAAAATGTATCCCTAAAGATATTTTTTGTTAAAGCACTTATTCGATTAATTACAAGTACACAACCAAACACCTCACAAAATAGTAAGATGAAAACACTCAAATCACTCAACTAATCTATGTGGTAACATGTAACTAATTCGCTCAATTGCTCGATCTTGATGAGTATTCTATCATAAGCTTGGTAAGGATATACATCTCCACTACGAAAGCCAAGGAGTAACAAGTTTATAAAGGTAAATATGGGTTTTTGTATGAAAAGGCTTATGGTTGATCATTCTATAATCTTTCACCAGAAGTACCACCCCAACAAGGTAGCTAAAGCACACATACATGGCCGTAATGACGGAATAGACATGTGTGTTCGATCACATCCTCATTCGAATTTAACCAATAGTTAGGATGAAGAATGATATAGGGTAGGAACCTTTTAACTTTCACCAAAAGTAGTAAACCAACGCGGCAGCTAAGACATGAATACATGGCCGTTATAACGGAATATACATGCACGCTCGAACAAGTCCTTATTCGCGTAAAACCAGGGCTAATCATCCAAGTGAGAGGGTAGATAGAAATGTTTTGTTAATAAAAAATCCCTAACCCCCCTCCCCATCAAGAAACAAAATAGATTAAGACTTAAGAACAAATTTCTAACACTTTTTTTCTCGACCATAACCAATATTAAGACCCAAGGCAAAAAAAAACCGCAAACAACCCAAAAACTATCTAACAACGTCTTGATCATAAATCAAAAACAACAACCTAAGTTGGCGTTCTCGTAACGATTAACTTCCCAATCATCCCAAAACTTTACATACTCTACAAGGCAAGTGGCGATATCTTCTACTTTGTACAATACTCTACATCGTTGATTTTTTTAGAAGTATCAATGAATAATCGATCCTTCGTGTAATTCCTTCGGTAGTTGCAAAACGATTATCTTCAAACATTCTTTCTCTTTTTGTATTTTTCTTATTTTTTCTGTTTTTAGATTTTTTTTGCTAAGTAAACTTCAAATCTCGGTGTAGTTTCACCATCTTCACGATCATAATAATTCCGGATAATTCCTTCGTTAGTTCCTTCATTCTTTGGACTCACCATTAATTGTGATGGTAGTGAAATCACATGAGTTTTGACTACTAATAATCCAATCCTATTTGCAAAGTGCAAATTTCCAACCGCAATCCAATGATAAGAAAATGACACAAGACTCGGAAATACAAACTTACACTTCAAGCAACTAGCAACTAATATAAAACTTAATCTGTAACAGGTAGGTTTAAGGTTAAGGGTGTAACGAAAAAAAAAAGTAGTTGTAGTTTCCTAAAGATTGGCTCTACGGTTTTTTCCAGTGGATCATCACTTATAAATATAGAGTGAAAGGTTTTAACATGAGGTTAACTAACCTGTAGTTAGTTAAAATAATAAGGAAAGGCAATTTTGTGTTGTAATCCAAAATTTACTCAACGTAACAAGTTACTTTAATTAAATTACCATAATACACCATTTATTGGTTCTCAATAAAAAAAGAATAATATACCAAGCCAAGTTCTAAAGTCTACAACATCACCGGCAAAATCATATTTTATGGAATTTGGGTAAACATTTAGAAACGGAAAGGCTAAATCCTCACAATATCTAACAAGGGTTCTTGTGTGCGGGTTATGTATCAAGTAAATTCACAAAAGTATGCTTGAAATTTTTTTAAATTTGAGCATAATTTAAGCATTTTAGTGTGAAAAATAGGACAAGTAAACATTCTAATTCTATCTCCACACTTGAATTATACAACGTCCTCGTTGTATATATAAAATGTTAGGAATTAAGGGCTTCTACAAGTTTCTACTGCTGGTTCAACTTAGTACTGCAAAGCTAAGTTAGTACTGTTAGTGTTATAGTTAGTACAGTCAGTACAAAATGTTAGTACTGTCAGTTTATTAGTATTGTTAGTTATAATAGTTAGTACTGTTAGTTAAAAATAGTTAGTACTGCTTATGTGATATGCATGAGATATATTAGGAATAGATATGCATGATCACGTAACGCGTTTTGTAAGCCCATTAGGGTTTCCTTGGTGTATAAAAGGAACCCTACGACATAGATCTAGACATCAAGTTTTATATAGTTTTCATAGCAAATATAGTTAGTATTCATAGTTTCAAGGTTATTTTGTAACTTTGACTGTGTTTAATATATTAAAAGTTTTAGCATATCTTATTGTTACGTTTTTTCATTGTTCTTCTTAGTATTACAAGCTAGATTCCGCATAGTTTGTAGTATTTACAATCTTAGTTTCTACTATAGTTATTTTGGATCTATCCAACACAACTAAGCTTTAACAAGCTAAGTAAGATCTGTTCAAAAGGGATAAACAAGTGGTATCAGAGCATGTTTAGAAACTTTGAATAAGAAGAACACTACATCTATACAAGATCTCATATTCAAAGAGAAGATGGAGTCACAATCAAAAACTACCCAAACAGTGTCTGCACTAAAACTTCTAGTACTCAAAACTAAAGGACAATGAATCTCTGTAGCAGATAACGAGCAATATCTTACTTACACTGATTATGCTCTTTGGGAGGTTATTGTGAATGGTGATGCACATGCAATTACATCAGCTAGTGCTGGTACTGAAGGTCTCATTCCTCTTAAAACTGCTGAACAAAAGCTAGCAAGAAAGAATGAATTGAAAGCAAAAAGCACTCTATTGCTGGCCATTCCTGATGAGCACCTATTGAAGTTTCATGGAATCAAGGATGAAAAGACCTTTTAGGAAGCAATCAAGGCCAGGTTTGGAGGCAATAAAGAATCAAAGAAAATGCAGAAAACCATTTTGAAGCAGTAATATGAGAATTTTGTTGCATCAAGATCTAAAGGACTGGATAAAACCTATGATAGGTTTCAGAAACTCATTAGCCAATTGGAAATTCATGGTGACGTTATCTCTTAAGAAGATGCAAATCTAAAGTTGCTGAGAAGTCTAACATCAGCTTAGAACAATATTGCTTTAATCAACAAATCTGATCTAGACACATTAAGCATGGATGATTTGTATAATAATCTGAAGGTGTATGAATCTAAGATTAAAGTCTAATCAAGCTCAAGCTCAAACTCTTAGAATGTGGCTTTTGTATCTTCAGAAAACACTAGCAGTACTAATGAAGTAGTTAATATTGCTCATGAAGTTTCTATTGCTAGTTCACAAGGACAAGCTTCTTCCTTAACTTATGCTGATGATGTCATGTTTTCCTTCTTTGCTAATCAATTTAATAGTCCACAATTTGATAATGAAGATCTGGAGCAGATTGATACTGATGATCTTGAAGAGATGGATCTCAAATGGTAGGTGTCCATGCTTACCATGAGGGTGAAAAGATTCTTAAAGAAAACAAGAAGGAATCTGAATTTCAATGGCAAAGAAACCGTTGGCTTTGATAAAACAAAGGTTGAATGTTACAACTGCCATATGAGAGGTTAGTTTGCTAGAGAATGCATGGCACCAAGGAATCAGGGGAACATAAATGAAGATGCTCCAAGAAGGAATGCACCAGTAGATACATCTACTACAAATGCCCTGGTTGTCCAAGATGGGATAGGTGGTTATGATTGGAGCTTTCAGGCTGAAGAAGGCATCACAAACTTTGCTCTAATGGCTTATACATCCCAAGGTTCATCAAGTTCATCAAGTTCAGACTCTGAGGTACATACTTGCTCTAAAGATTGCTTAAAATCATATGAAACTCTTCAAAAATAGTATGATCAACAGCGTGAAGCTCTTAAAAAATCTAATCTAGAAATTATAGGTTATCAAATGGGATTAGAATCATTAGACATAGGATAGATATTCTATGAAAATAATGAAGTTGGTTTATGAAGAAGACATTGCATTTTAACTATGATGAAATCAAAGAAAGATATCTCTACCAAGAACCTTAAAAATAAGATTAGAATAAGCAATTACAAGGAAAGATGATTTGAAACTTAAACTAGAAAAATTTGAAGAATCATCAAAGAATCTAACTAAACTAATAAATAGTCAAATAAGTTCTAAAGACAAAGCTGGTCTTGGTTATGATAGTCAAATAAATGAGAGTAAAATGGTTAATAGTGTGTTTAACAATAAAGAAAGTGATGTGGATGATAGTCTAGTAAATGATATATTCAAAATAGGTGAAGGGTTTCATGCAGTTCCCCCTCCCTTGCATCCTACTCCGTATAAGTGCCAAACCCACGCACCTTTGGTGGTGATATACACAGCCCAAACAAACACTCCCTTTTTGTAGCTGCTAAACCCCCAAAACAAACACCCTTGCTGCTGCTAATAAACTCACCCCACGCACCCTCTTGGCATGAAGATCAAACGCACCCTTTTTGGTGGTTTAATACCACACGCACCCTTGTGGTGTGGCAAGGTGGCGTGAGGTTGAAGATGATGGTGACAGGATGGTGATGATGTTGACGTGGTGACGATGGTGGCTGTGTGATGAGGATGACATATAGGTGTTGGTGGTGTTGTGGTGGTTCGTGGGGTGATGATGGAGGTGAATCGGTGGTGAGGATGGTGTTGATTATATTGGAGATGGTGTTGGGTGGATGTAGTGGTGATGATGTAGATGAATGCCGACGGCTGAGGTGGGTGGCCGGAAAGGGGTGGCCGGAAATCGCCGGAGCGGCGCCGGGACTGGGAGAGAAGAAGAGGGCTAGGGTTTGCATCCAAATGGGAAATGAAGTGAACCCTAAATCTTTATATAATTATACAAAAAGGTTTTCAAAAAAAGAGCAAGTGTTATATAGTATAGGGTTACATTTATAAATTCCACTACAGGGACTACAAGTGTAACTTCCGATAATTAATGGTTCGGGACCCATTTGAACGACTTAACGGATGCGTCGAGCCGCGAAACTTGCGCCATTGTTTTCTAAATCATTTTTCTGATAAAATGAGTATTCACTCGACTAATTTTCGTAAACGTTTTATAAAATTTATTTAAAACGTTTATTATCTATTTTGTGACTTGGTTAAAAATAAAAAGAAATTTTATCTCGAATATTCGCGTTATCAACAACGTTTAAATAGGTAAAATATTAAATAATTTTATTTAATATTTTTATTAAATGAATAGTGATAATTAAAAATAAATTTAATTATTTTTGTGTGTCGGTACCCGTTGTGTGCAGTTTTCAAAACTTTGCGGGGCTGTTTTAGCCCTCTTCTGCTTGTTTTCAAGTCTCGGGTAAAACTAAAAAGTTGTCTGGAATATCGTTTTACATCAAATTGCTTTAGGGTCCGAATCACGAAAACATGGTTTAGTGGTTCGTTTTTGATAAATCAGCTATGAATTTATATATATCGTTTTTCGTTTTCGAATCAAATAAGTTAAAAATAACTTTCCCATGAGAGATGTACTAATAAATATGATTTATTATTTAAAATATGTTCCGAAAATTTTACTAGTTACGCGGTAATCGTTTTTTATGTGACGATAAAAGATCATAAGTCAAAAATACATCGATCCTGAAAGTCAAGTAAAATATCAAAATAAAACTTCGAAAAATTGGCCGGATGTTACAGTACCTACCCTTAAAGAAATCTTCGACCCGAGATTGTAAATTTTTGTGTTAACGGATTGTGTGACCAAGAAAAATTTAAGATTTAATAAACCAGTTCCAAACAAGACGATGATAACTTTATTCAGCAAAATTTTGTTGTTTCGACAATTCTCAATATACCAAAAATTTTGGCTAAGTTTGACTAGAATATTTAATCCATCAAAAGGGTATCTCAAAAAAAATATCATTGCAGATCTTATGACTGATATAACCGCGTAAAAGAAAAATCTCTTAATAGTGATATCATCAAAAAGAAAGTGTAGTCACGTGAGTATTGTAAGTAAAAAGTTTCTAAATGTCCGATGACGGAGTCTCGTTTCTACTATCTGTAATGTTCGATGATTCATATCAACGTAGCTTATGTTAAGTAAGTACCCAACATAACTTGGCAAGTACTAAAGGAATGTATCGCGACCATAAGTCTTTCCTACTAGTGGCGCCACGAAGTGAAATAGTCCAACTATCTGTTTCGGTCGATAGGAGTTTATCTCGTTAAGGGGAGTTGCATAAACCTAATGGGTAGTAAGTTGTAATATTCGTGACCCCAGCTCCAAGGACCCAACAATAGCGCCCATGATCCGTCAATACTATAAAACACATGGTGACGGGATCAAGGAAGTGAGACGTACTCAAGAAATAATATTCCCCAAGAATAAAGTTCAATAAATGAGGCAGGAGCTCGAGCGGAAGAGCTTTTGCGATAGACGGCGATATTATGGTACTACTCGGGTCGCAAGTTAAAAAGACGTATCAACTCCATTAACTCGACATGTATAACTAGACTGTTATTTTCCAACACGAACAGTTTCGTGATCTGAGGATTATCAACTCAAAAGTACTAACTTAAGAATGTGATAAGGTTGCTCCAAGTGAGGCTTGAGATTCTGTAAGTAGTAATGACTACGATTTGATGTTTCAAGACCTTTTAACGGATTCTGATTGATAATCGAATTTCAGGTTCATACTCTGTCATAATCGGATACCAATAAGCCCACTCATTTATAATTTCTTATTACATAATGAAGCGTCCAAATTTAAATGTAAGTAAGAAAATGATAAAGCTTTGGTTCGGTGGATTTATACTTTTTTTATTAAAAAGAGGCGTCCCAATCCTTTCAAATAAATATGTTATAAATCATCCTACTTAATAATTTCTGATGCAATACGCGTACTCACAAAGTTTTTAAGGCGGTGAATGACATAACGATGCCGATGCTCTAAAGAGTATGGAACGAGTATTTAAAATTTGTCTTCGGAGACGGGGAGTAAAACAATCAGGGAAGATCGACATAGAGTTTAAGACAGTTAATGAGTACTCGGTTAGAGTAAATAAGGTAAGAGTCTCGATAAACCAGTTAACATAGCAATTATCATATAAATCCTCCTATTACAAGTCCCGCCCATACAAGACTTGTAATACTTAGATTTATACATAATCCCATGTAAACAGAACTGTGACGGGTTTTGTTAACATAGCAATTATCATATCAATCCTCATATTACAAGTCCCGCCCATACAAGACTTGTAATACTTAGATTCATACATAATTCCATGTAAACAAAAATTATGACGGTCTCCGCGTAATACAATATAGTATAAAGCTATGAGGAAAAAAATGTCCTTAGAGACCATTGTTTAACTCACAATGTCTGAGAACGAAATGAGACCATTGTGCAACTCACAATGTCTAAGAAGTAAGATGAGACCATTGTATAACTCACAATGTCTGAGGTATAATTGAGACCATTGTGCAACTCACAATGTCTTAAGAAATGCTCTGGTATTTATATAAATAACTCTTATATAAATAAACGTGCGATATACGCAAAAGATGTAAGCATATATATTACATATATGTATGTCATGTAAACACATAAGTCAATAAACGTGTAATGCACTCTTGAAAATGTTGATGTTGATGCATATGTTTGTGAAAACGGTTATAGTCTAGGGTAAAAATAGCAACCTATTTTCTCTATCACCTTGGCTCTGATAACCCACGAATTTGATCTTGTTGAACCACACGAATCAACCACGAATCCACACGTAGCTCTGATGCCAATTGTAGGATCCCGTTAACACTTCACTTCATACAATCGATCACGAAATCGGAACTAGAAATGAGAAAGAAAGAGTTGTTCTAGAGAGAGAAACTAGAGAGAGAATTGAGAGAGAAAAGGAAAAGATATTTTTAGATATTTTGAACAACTTACTTTTCCAAGTGGAAAAGTTCCTTATATACCCCGACACTTAAAAGTGACGCGCGGGATATTTAACTAGGACCCGAGCTCGGGTTTTGCTTGGGATTAAACCCAAAACATATACAATATTAGATTATCTATCGAGCCTGATTCCCGATATTATCCTATTACAACATTAACTAATTAAAGACCGAAGCTCCATCGTAGAGTGACCGAACTTCCTTGTTCGACTCAATAAATTGAGGCTAACAAATCTTCATCAGCCAAGACAAGTATGTGGTTGATATATTGAAGAAATTTGATTTCTCTTCAATGAAGACAGCAAGCACTCCAATAGAGACTAACAAGGCATTGCTCAAGGATGAAGAAGCTAAGGATGTGGATGTTCACTTATATAGATCAATGATTGGATCATTGATGTACTTAACAGCTTCTAGGCCTGACATAATGTTTGCTATTTGTACTTGTGCTAGGTTCCAAGTTACACCTAAAGTCTCACGTCTTCATGCTATGAAAAGGATCTTTAGATACTTGAAAGATCAACCCAAATTAGGCCTTTGGTATCTTAAGGATTCACCATTTGACTTGGAAGCTTTTTCAGATAGTGATTATGCTAGAGCTAGTCTTGACAGGAAATCCACAACAAGAGGTTGTCAATTTCTTGGCAAGAGACTGATTTCATGGCAATGTAAGAAGCAAACAGTAGTTTCCAACTTAACAACTAAAGCAGAGTATGTTGTTGCTGCTAATTGCTATGGACAGGTGTTATGGATCCAAAATCAGATGCTTAACTATGGATTCAATTTCATGAACACCAAGAAATACATTGACAATGAAAGCATAATTTGCATAGTGAAAAATCTAGTATATTACTCAAAAACTAAGCACATTGAAATAAGGCACCATTTCATCAGAGATTCTTATGAGAAGAGGCTCATTCAAGTAATTAAGATACATACAGATCACAATGTTTCTTATCTACTCACAAAGGCATTTGATGTTAGCAGGTTTAACTTTTTGATTGCTAGCATTGGATTAGTTAATCTCTGAAGATGTGTTTGTTAGATTCATGATTGATATGGTTTGGAGATGGTGTTAGTGATGATTTAGGAGTTAAAACTAGTAGTTGTAAGGTTAATGTTGCTAGGCAGGATTTGGTGCTGCTAAGCAAAAGTTAGTACTGCTGAGCCAAAGTTAGTACTGCTGGGTTACCGTTACTACTGCTTGTTACCGTTAGGGATAATACTGCTAAGGGGGTTTAGTGTAAATATAACGGTTTCTTTGCTAGTAGGTTTGCTATTAACACTATAAAACCGTTCTCCATCATACAGTAACTTCATCTAATTCTCTCATACACTCTCAGATACAAACCCTAATCGCATTCATCGCCGGTCATCTAAATTAATCATTAATGGATGATCTATAATTTGTTGACCAACACAACATGGTTGCCTGTTGGGATCGAATAGATAGGAATGCTGAGTTTCATCAGATATTGGACTTTCTTACTACTAGCCCTATTCATTATGCCTTAACTGTAAGTCCTACTATATATGCTTCTTATATTGAGCAGTTTTGGGCTACTGCTAAGTCCAAAACAGTCAATGATATGAATAAAATTCATGCCTCAGTTGATGGCAAGATAGTGGTAATATCAAAATCATCAGTGAGGACTGATCTTTACTTTAATGATGAGGATGGTATTACTTGTCTATTAAATGATGAATTTTTTGTAAACCTTGCATTGATGGGGTATGAAAGAGTTTCTACTAAACTTACTTTTCAAAAAGCTTTCTTTTCCCCTCAATGGAAGTACCTTATACATACCATCCTACATTTCTTGAGTTCAAAAACAACTGCTTGGAATGAATTTTCAACAACTTTAGCATCAACAGTTATTTGTTTAGCTAAGGGACAAAAATTTAAATTTTCTAAATTAATTTTTGATGGTATGTTAAGGAACTTGGATCCTACTTCTAAGAAATTTTTAATGTATCTAAGGTTTTTACAACTGTTTTTGAATAATCAAATTGCTCTTGCAGAACCTTTTAATGATGTTTATGTTACACCTGTACATACTAAAAAGGTTTTCACTAATATGAAAAGACAAAATAAAGATTTTTCAAGGACAGTTACTCCATTGTTTGCATCTATGTTGGTACCACAAGTAGTTGAGGGTGAAGGTTCAGGACAACCCTCTGAACCTCAACCACCATCTTCAACTGCTCCACCCTCTCATGAAGAAAAAGTTACTATTGTTGCATCATAATCCCAAAAGACTCACACACCTAGGCGAGCCAAAAGAGGTCAGGACACTAAGATTCCTCTGTCTAGTGGTCCTCCTAAGAAGGTTGGTCATGAGGTTGTCTATATAGGAGAGGATGATAGAGTGGTTAGGGCTGACACTACTGCTACTAGCTTAGAGGCAGAGCATGAAAGTGGTAACATCCATAAGACCCAATCTACGACAACACTTAATGAACCATCTCTTTAGGGAACTGGTTTAGGTAGTGGACCCAGGTGCCAAGATACCACATTGGGGGATACAGATGCTCAGACTAGGTTTGAGACTGTATCTAAACGGTCCTATGACCCACCTTTCTCAGAAGTTAACACATCTGGAAGTAGGGAGGACAATATGGAACATCAAGATGATTTGACGGATTTTGTATCACCAACACCCTATGATTTACCTCTCTCAAGAGGTCACACACCTGGAAGTGATGAGGGTAGACCTAACATAAATGAATTGATGGCTATTTGTACAAAATTGTCAAACATGGTTCTTGCCTTGGAAACATCAAAGACTGCTTAAGATTTGGTGATCAAAAAGTTAAAAAAGAAAGTTAAAAGATTGGAAAAGAAGCAAAGGGCAAGAACTCCAGGGATGAAACTCTTCAAGATTGGTACCTCCAGGAGAAAGAGTTTAGATAAGGAGAATGTATCCAAAACAGGGGAGGAATTTGAAGACAATGCCAATGTTTAAAGAAGGTGATTTTGATGATGATATTGATGATATGGTGAATGAAGCAATGGAGAATGTTGAAGGAGATATAGTTAATGCTAGTGGTGCAGTTAACAGTACTACTACTAGAGTTAGTGCTACTAGTGCATCAGTTACTACTGCTGGTGTATCTATTAGTACTGCTGAACCAAGAACACCTCCAACAACTACTACAATTGCATTTGAAGATGAGTATCTTACTATTGCTTAAACACTTGTAAAGATGAGAAGTTAGAAGGATAAGGAAAAAGGAAAAAGAGTTGCTTTCAGAGCTGCACAAAAAGAATCTGCTAGACTAACAAGAATTCTTCCAACTATTGATCCAAAAGATAAAGGCAAAGGCATTATGTAAGAGCATGAAAAGTCTCCAAAGAACCCAAGAAAGGCTTAGATTCAGATGGATGAAGAGTTGGCTATGAGGTTACAAGAAGAAGAAAAGGTTGAACTAGAGAAAATGCAAAGAGAAAGAGCTGCACAAGAAAAAGCATCTAATGCTACTTTGACTGCAGAATTTGATGATGTTCAAGCAAGAATGGATGCAGATGCTCTGTTAGCTGCATGACTTTAAGAAGAAGAAAGAGAGAAGTTTTCTATTGATGAGCAAACTAGATTTTTAGTGGAGACAATTGCAGAAAGGAAGAGGTTCCTTTTTACACAAAGGGCTAACCAAATCATAAACAAACCACCTACCAAAACTCAATTAAGAAACAAGATGATTACCTTCCTGAAAAACATGGGTAGGTTCACTTACAATCAACTGAAGAATAAGAGTTTAGAAGAAATTCAGAAGTTGTATGAAAGGGAGCAGAAGTGGATTAATGACTTTGTTCCTATGGATTCTGAGATGGTTAAAGAGAGTGGAAAGAAGGATGATGACAGTCAAAAGCAAGCAAAAAGTAGTAAGAAGAGACCAAGAGCAGAACATGATGAAGAGAGTATCAAGAAATAGAAACTAGAGGATAATGTTGAGAAAAATGAGCTTAGAGTTGGTTTGGATATAGTTCTAGGGGATGATATTGCTATTAATGTTGAATCTTTGGCTACTAAATATCCAATAGTTGACTGGAAGACACACATTCTGACAGAAAACATGATGTATTATCAAATCATCAGAGCTGATGGAAGTTATAAGAATTGCTAGATATTCAGTGAAATGCTTGATGATTTTGACAGACAAGATGTGGTAGATCTATACAGGTTGGTAAAGGAAAGGTATGAGACAATAAGCCCATAAGGTTATGACAGATTACTTTGGGGGAGATCTCATTACTTTGTTTGAATCAAGTGAGAAAGATGAAATATGGAAGGGTCAACAGGACTACAAATTAATAAGCTGGAGGTTATTTGATTCATGTGGATTTCATGTATTGTTGATGGATACTGGAATTGCTATTCACATGATGGTTGAAAAGAAATATCCTCTTATACAAGAAATGCTTTCAAGGATGTTAAATAGAAGATTAGAAGTTGATCATGAAAGTACTATGACATTTGAGCTTATTAGATTCATCAAGGCACAACTAGAAGAGTAAAGAAGTGTTTGGATACATCTTCCTAGTGATCAAGATACATGTAATGAAGAAACTTGATGATTAACAAGATGAATATTATGTTTAGGGGAGGATTGTTGGGAATTAGAGGCTTCTATAACTTAATGTTGCTGGTTCAAGTTTGTGCTGCTGCTGAAGATTAGAGAAAATAGTCTAAGTCCTTAGTGTTGTTAGTATAATAGTTAGTGCTGCCAGTACAAAGTGTTAGTACTATCAGTTTATTAGTACTGTTAGTTATGTAGTTAGTACTGTTACTATAAATAGATAATACTGCTAAAGTGATATGCATGAGATATATTAGGAATAGATATGCATTGATTAGTATACGCGTTTTGTAAGCCCATTAGGGTTTCCTTGATGTATAAAAGGAACCTTACGGCATAGATCTAGATATAAGTTTTATATATAGTTTTCATAGCAGTCATAGTTTAAAGCTTCAAGGTTATTTTGTAACCCTATCACTATTCAGAGTGATCGTTTTATATTAAGGCTGAAAGTTTAGTAAAATTTTGTTTACTGTTTTATTGTTCTTCTTAGTATTGCAAACTAGTTTCCGCATAGTTTGTGATATTCTCAATCTTAGTTTCTACTATAGTTGTTTTGGATCTATCCAACACAACTAAGCTTTAACAAGCTAAGTAAGATCTGTTAAGAAGGGATCAACACCTCTTGGATTCAAGAACCCCGCTTTCATACTCAACACATGCACTCAACAATTTACCTCAATAAACAATTAAATAAGCACATCTTGTAATACCAATTCGACCCATAAAACCCTAAGGGATATTGCAAATCGTTAAGCAGTAGTATTAAGTTACCGTCACACAAACCAAAATAAAAAATGCAACAACTAGGAACCTTTTGATCTATGATTTGTCATTTACCGAGGAAACCCTTTACCAAAAAAACACAACAACTGATCGGTATATCAGCCCTAAAAATGATTACGAACAAACCCTAATTAGTCAAGAAACCAATCAGTGTAGATTCGTATTAAGGATGTTACAGTGGGTCTATTAACTCAACGAGGCGTTAATAAACCCAAACACGAAACAGGAAGAAAAGAAAAACCCTAAGGTCGTTAGTAACTTTTATCACATATCAAACAAGACAAAAACGATAACAGCAGATGATAAATCAATTGGTGAATCGTTTAAGTAAAGATTGAATGAAAGAAAATATTAAAAACGATCTAGGGTTTTGTGGACTAGCAGATCGCCAAATTCGCCTTAGGGTGGGAGAGTTTTAATGTGGTACATGAATTATTTTACGATAACCATTGATTATTTTCACATTGTTCTGGGAATTACCACCAACAATCAAAGGAAACTATTTAGTGGTAACCAATGGCTATTGCTTTGAAACATATGGAGGCTAACTTCTCCAATCTTGACAAGTTTGAAAGGGTCGATTTTAGATGATGTAAAAATAAGATGTACTTTATTTTGTTAAACATGAATGTGGTGTATGTTCTGAGTATACCAATTCCTGATGATGGGATGATGCAACTCTAGAGCATATTCGGAAAAGGAGCAAATAGAAGAATGATGACTATGTTTGTAGAGGTTTAAACCCCAATGGTATGTGTGATCCTCTCTTTGATATCTATCAAAATGTTGAATCTTCTATAGAACTATAGGAATCCTTAGAGGCCAACTATATGGCCGATGATACATCAAATAAGAAGTTTCATGTAAGTAATTTTGACAAACAAGATGTGGTAGATCTATATAGGTTGGTAAAGGAAAGGTATGAGACAATAAGCCCAGAAGGTTATAATAGATTACTTTGGGGGAGATCTCATTACTTTGTTTGAATCAAGTGAGGAAGATGAAATATGGAAGGGCCAACAGGACTACAAATTGATAAGCTGGAGGTTATTTGATTCATGTGGATTTCATGTATTGTTGATGGATACCGAAATTGCTATTCACATGATGGTTGAAAAGAAATATCCTCTTATACAAGAAATGCTTTCAAGGATGTTAAATAGAAGATTAGAAGTTGATCATGAAAGTACTATAGCATTTGAGCTTATTAGATTCATCAAGGCACAACTAGAAGAGTAAAGAAGTGTTTGGATACATCCTCCTAGTGATCAAGATGCATGTAATGAAGAAACTTGATGATTAACAAGATGAATATCAAGTTTAGGGGAGGATTGTTGGGAATTAGAGGCTTCTATAACTTAATGCTGCTCATTCAAGTTTGTGCTGCTACTGAAGATTAGAGAAAATAGTCTAAGTCATTAGTGTTGTTAGTATAATAGTTAGTGCTGCCAGTACAAAGTGTTAGTACTATCAGTTTATTAGTACTGTTAGTTATGTAGTTAGTACTGTTACTATAAATAGATAATAATGTAAGTGTTATGCATTTGAGATTATATTTAGTCATTGATATGCGATTGCTTTGTATACGCGGTTTTGTAAGCCATTAGGGTTTCCTTGATGTATAAAAGGAAACATTACAAAAAAATATAAAAAAAAAAAGGCATAGATCTAGATATAAGTTTTATATATAGTTTTCATAGCAGTCCTAGTTTAAAGCTTCAAGGTTATTTTGTAACCCTATCACTATTCAGAGTGATCGTTTTATATTAAGGCCGAAAGTTTAGTAAAATTTTGTTTACTGTTTTATTGTTCTTCTTAGTATTGCAAACTAGTTTCCGCATAGTTTGTGATATTCTCAATCTTAGTTTCTACTATAGTTGTTTTGGATCTATTCAACACAACTAAGCTTTAACAAGCTAAGTAAGATCTGTTAAGAAGAGATCAACACCTCTCGGATTCAAGAACCCTGCTTTCATACTCAACACATGCACTCAACAATTTACCTCAATAAACAATTAAATAAGCACATCTTGTAATACCAATTCGACCCATAAAACCCTAAGGGATATTGCAAATCGTTAAGCAGTAGTGTTAAGTTACCGTCACACAAACCAAAATAAAAAATGCAACAACTAGGAACCTTTTGATTTATGATTTGTCATTTACCGAGGAAACCCTTTTCCAAAAAAACACAACAACTGATCGGTATATCAGCCCTAAAAATGATTACGAACAAACCCTAATCAGTCAAGAAACCAATCAGTGTAGATTCGTATTAAGGATGTTACAATGGGTCTATTAACTCAATGCGGCGTTAATAAACCCAAACACGAAACAGGAAGAAAAGAAAAACCCTAAGGTCGTTAGTAACTTTTATCACAGATCAAACAAGACAAAAACGATAACAGCAGATGATAAATCAATTGGTGAATCGTTTAAGTAAAGATTGAATGAAAGAAAATATTAAAAATGATCTAGGGTTTTCTGGACTAGCATATCGCCAAATTCGCCTTAGGGTGGGACAGTTTTAATGTGGTACATGAATTATTTTACGATAACCATTGATTATCTTCACATTGTTCTGGGAATTACCACCAACAATCAAAGGAAACTATTTAGTGGTAACCAATGGCTATTGCTTTGAAACATATGGAGGCTAACTTCTCCAATCTTGACAAGTTTGAAGGGGTTGACTTTAGATGATGTAAAAATAAGATGTACTTTATTTTGTTAAACATGAATGTGGTGTATGTTCTGAGTATACCAATTCCTGATGATGGGATGATGCAACTCTAGAGCATATTCGGAAAATGAGCAAATAGAAGAATGATGAGTATGTTTGTAGAGGTTTAAACCCCAATGGTATGTGTGATCCTCTCTTTGATATCTATCAAAATGTTGAATCTTCTATAGAACTATAGGAATCCTTGGAGGCCAACTATATGGCCGATGATACATCAAATAGGAAGTTTCATGTAAGTAATTTTAACAACTACAAAATGGTTGATTTTTAATTTGTCATGGAACAATACAATCAACTTTTTTTATTATACTTAGTAGATTCATGAGGCTATTTCAGTCTCTTGTGTCATTGATAAACTTCCTCCTTTTTGGAAAGATTTCAAACATACCGTGAATCTTGAAACATAAGAAGGTGGAATTAACTCTTGTTGAGTTGGGTAGTCGATTGCGTATTGATGAATCCCTTAGGGCACAGTATAGTGACAAGCCCAAGACCAATAATTTTATTGGTTCATCAGTTGTCAATATGGTGGAGCCTAACAACTACACTAGGTGCAATGACAACATGGGTAAATGTAAACATAAAGACACCAAAGCTGATCATAACAAGAAGTTTAAAGCGACTTGTTGAAAGTGTAGGAAACTTGAACACTTGAAAAAGGATTGGAAAGGTGGAAAAGTTGATAATAAAACCAATGGTTCACGTACAAGCAGCTCAGGGAGCGGTTCAACCCCTTTGAAAGGTCATAATATGTTTAATAAGTCTTTTCAAATTTATTATGTTACATATATATCCTAAACTTATTTTATGCAAGATGATGATGTTGCTTGGCAGGTTGATTCTGGTGCCACGGTACATGCGTGTAAAGATAGATGTTGTTCTAGATTTATGAGTTGCTGAATGATGGATATACTATTCACATGAGAAATGAGTCAACAACCCTGCCCTGGTGCATGGACGTAGTAGTTTGAATCTTAGATTTAGTTCTGTATAGATTTTATCTTGTAGTGTTTAATGTTTTACATGTTCCAAACATTAGAAAGAATTTGGTTTATAGTATTGTTTAAATAATTGTGGTTTTAAACAAGTTATTAAATCAAATAAGTTTGTTTTATCCAAACATGGTATGTTTATTGATTTTGGCTATTTGTGTAATCAAATGTTCAGGTCTAATATTGATCATAATATCGTTAATTTTGCCTTTATGTCAATCTCTAAACTGAACGACTCTACCCTTTAGCATGCTAGACTTGGCCATGTAACACATTAGGGGGGCAATCCACCCAATAAAATGACATCCAGAACAACAGTAGAACCGTCGACCCGGGTTCACGTTGTTTTGATTTTTGCGGTTTTACCACATTCACAAATCACCACCATGAGTATAACAGATGGTGTACATTTGTAAAGAAAGTTTTGACAGGAATGTCTAGTGAGAAAGAACAATTATATAGACCAAACTTTCGTTGCAAATTTAGTCCCTTAAATAAGTGTTTCTTAGGAAGTGTTATGCAAGTGGGTGTATCGAACACGTTTAATTTTTTAACATGAACAATGTAATGACGATAATACCCTCACTTGTTGAGCACGTGAGGCCACTTCCGGAAAATAACACTCGTTAGGCTTCGGTTGCTTTTTTGCAACGCCACATCAGCTTCAGGGATCAAAATGAAACAAAGTTGTTTTCGATATTTTTTTTGCAATTTCATAAAACATTAGGGATGTTATTTGCAATTTACCCCTTATAAAATATAGCACACTCGTGGGAACTCAATCTATTTCTAATTCTTCAGGCAATAACCGACGAAAATCTAGGCTCAACTCATAGATAGTCTATCGATAGGAAAAGTAACCAACTGTTTCACTTGGCAAGATTCTATTTATCCGCACTAACCTTTAAATTATGGTATAGAAACCTCAAAATTATAGTTTAGTTCAAGTGGATTGCTAACTTTAGCACTATGTTTGGTGGGATGTTACAGTCACCTTTAATCTTTTGATTTGATCATAACGAGGTGAAAGATTATTGTTTCACTTGATTCACTAGCCTAAATTAAATATGTTCATACCAAAAGTACTAAAAAAGTACAAAGATTCCTTTTGTACTCTCTTTTTTACAGTGCAGCGCGCAGTTTTTTATCAGTTTCTTCCGTAATTTTTAACAGTTTCATACTTTTGACCTGTTAAACTTTATATTTTTCGTTCCGTTTTTTTATTGTCACAGTTTTATAACATATATAAAATTATAAAAATTAAAAAAAAATAAAATAAAATAAAATAAAAAAACATGAGGGGTACAAATAGTTTTTTTGAAGGGTATTTATATCACGAGCCTAACAAGAGTTTAGAGGGTCCATTCTAGAGAATTCATCAATTAATAGGTCCAACAGATAGTACAAGTGTGCCACTATTATCATCTACTTAAACGTGCTTGAAAACCTTTAACAAAAGGCTGAGTGGATGACTTGGCTCTGAATCGACTCCTTCTGTTCTGTATATACATATATATATATATATATATATATACACATCATCATCAACTTGACGACATTTTGCATTTGTTTTTTTAAAATAAGCCTTAGATCAACTTGCTATTTGTATCAGCATAAAAACATTTGTAACAAATGGACAGCTACTGGAGTATTACTGTTGGTACCTCTTGCTCATCAAATAAGTATAAAAAAGTACAAATATTCTTTTTTGTCCTTTGTTCATAGTACGACACAGTTTTTTATCAGTTTTTTTTCGTATTTTTAACAGTTTAATACTTTTGACTTGTTAAACTTTATATTTTTTGTTCCGCAATTTTCGTTTCACAGTTTTACAAGATAAACAAAATTATAAAAATTAATAAAAATTAAAAAATAAAAAAAACGAAAAATAAGGAGGTTACAAATGATAGAAATATGGGGTCTTTATAACTATCCATTGTACTAATATAACCAAGGGTACCCAGTAGAGCGACCTTCAATGATCTACATGTTTCCCTGTCACATCAGTTTTCTTTCTCCGGCGACTTGCAGGCGACTTTTTACCATTGTAAGAGCCTTTATTTTTTTTAAAGAAAAAAATTTAACAACAAAATAAAATTTCATTAAATAAAAACATTACATAATAATAAAAAACATTACATAATTATTCAAATAACATAAAAAATTACAATAATAATTAAAAACTTAAACTAATAATCTAAGTTATAGGTTTCCTTGATTTCGTCATCATCTCCTGCAGCTTCTGTTGTTGTATTGCGGGCAAAGAGGGGTCGATTACTAAATTATAGAATAAGATGTCTTTGTCCCTTTTTTTTCTCGGCTAATTCAAGTGTTCGACGTTGTATTTCAAGTTTCACTCTTTTCAACTCCGTTGCTTCCTTACGCGCTGCCTCCTAGGTATCCAACTCATGATTCTTCAATTGTATGTAGGAGTCTTGTTGCTCCTGCAACTTTCCCCATTTTGTCGACTTAATGTTCATGAATTTGTCGGCTACCAAATCAACAAATAAAGAAGATCCCTCACAAGAGGAGGTGGATGATTTCTTCTTGGCCTTTGAACGGTTCCGACCCATTGGTCAATGTTCTTGAGTCTCTTCCTCAAACTCATCCGCTTCATTGTTCAAATTAAAACCACTAGATGCTGATCCCGATGTGGTTTCAGAAGTCTTTGATTTTTTTCGCCCCTTTGTATTCTTGTAAAAAGAAGGCATCTCAATATCTAACCAACCTTGGTGATCTTTCAAAATGTTCCAACACGCCTCCAATGTAAAGTCATACATGTACATCAATTTGTATTGTGCACATGCTTTTTGGTAAACATTGAAGTCATTTGAACCACTTTTGTGATTTTGTTCAATATTATTGATAATGGCACAAAATTGACCAATTCTAGGACGAACCCTATTTTTTCATTTGCTAAGGATCGAATCGTACCCTCTTGATGTGATGTCGTGTAGGGTCAATTTATTGATTACCAAGTTTTAAATTTATATTTAGCCGACTTATCCTAAAACAACACTTTAACGAGTAGTGTACCCGATCGGGTAGAGTTTCGTGGTAAGTAAGGTGTCGAACACTAAGAGCGAGGTTGTTAACCTTATAATCTATCAGTATCTTAATTACTCTAATTAAGTTAATCCTAATTACTTGTTAAACCTATGCTATATAAGCTTCTAACCTTTAATGATTTTGGGTACATCATCTCACGACAATTCTTATGTATTCAAAACATTATCAAAAATCTCTTAATAACAACTCAGTAATAATGATAACTAATCAATAGATTGTATGTTATAAGATGATTAAGTGGTTGAGCATAATTTTTTAAGAATTCTTCAATGACAATTTATAATCCTTCAAAATTGTGTGCTCAGCAATGCTAACCTTCAATTTTATATTCATTTTATAACTTGGTATCATTTTTTGGTGTCAAACATATGTAAAATAGAGAGGGAGCAAGTTAATGTTCCATATAATTCATGCGAATATGTTTTCTTCACAGAATTTTCAT
This sequence comes from Tanacetum coccineum, assembly GCA_026074375.1. NCBI lineage: Eukaryota > Viridiplantae > Streptophyta > Magnoliopsida > Asterales > Asteraceae > Tanacetum > Tanacetum coccineum. The sequence goes on along the minus strand of BQNB010010412.1, from coordinate 28,308 downwards.
GATAAGTTTTAATCACAAGGTATTTCAAAAATTAAGTGAATTAGTATTTAAAATAAAGGGAGAAATGTAATTAAAATGTGATTTTGAAAATAATAAGTTATCTAAAAAGACTCAAAGTGCTGTTTATACTCTTCAGAAAAAGGTTTTATGGTTACGATCTTATACCCAACAACATCTTAATTCATGACGATTCTGAAGTCATAAGGTGGTTAGGTTAGGTATTAGTCTAATGATCCAACTAAAACCGGAGGGATCTACCCAAGGACAATCCATAGTTAAAAATAGCAGTCCTTAGGTATGATTGGAGATGAATGAGAATAAGGGAATAATGCCGACTAAGATTGAGCTAACACTGAAACAATCACAACAAGATGTTAGTAATGACGTCTTTGTAAGCATTGAAGGGGTTGAAGAATTAAAAAGAAATTTATGGATAAAAGGTGAAAAGAAAGAAGCCTTCCCTAAACCTTAGGCAGAAACAGGGTCAATACATAATCTATCAGTTTTCACAAAGACGAATTCTGATATTGAAGAATGACATCATGGACCCAGTGATGCAATGCACAACCCTTCCCAGCCATTCGAGTTTCTCTCAAAAGAAACTTGTCTCATTTGTCATGGAGATACACACGACTTCTATTGAATTTCTCACTCCGAGTTAGTTGATATTGAATAGGTGGTAGTCTGCTCCAGCCTCCGAGTACTAAAACCAAAACGTACTAATCGAGTCTAGAGCCAAAAGATCAATGAAATAAATCTTATTAGGACACATTCCATTACAAACACTTGTTGAACACCAATAAGTTCACAAGCTGTTAACAAGAGTCCTACGCATTACCCTTGTGATTTTGCCAAAACATCTGAGTGGTACTTAAGTATTCATCGTGAAGATGGAAATCCTGCTTGAGCCAACATCAAACAAACTCTTGGTAGGTGACTTGTGCGATTCTATATGAATCAAACTTGTGTCAACTGGAAAGAAACGATGGTGCGATTCTATGTGAATCAAACTTGTTCCAATAAATAAATTGACGGTTTAATCATAAAGATATTAACTATCTGATTTACTCTTACCGTGTTGTCTGCTTTGAGACGCTCCAATAACGAGAATGGCTAGTGCAGCTGTGAAACCTTGTCAAGAAGATTCATCAGATTTCTATCTGATCACAGACAGTATTTATACTGATTAACAAGGAACCGTGGTTATTGCAACCTTATTCGATGAAGTGACAAAGACACTCTCGTCCATATCTGTTGATTATCACTAACGTAAACTTGCAGGTTATACGGTGGTGGCGGTATCCCATTCCAGCTGAAGTCGGATTCATTACCACATGCTCATGCTCAAACTAAAAAGACATACTATAAGCATCAAGATTCAAGTATCAAGAAAGCTCAATTATTAAAGACAAAGACTTCTGCATACTCTGATATTAAAGATAACTCCTCAGAAATCAAGCTTCAGGGGAGATTATTAGCAAGCTTTCAAGAAGATACAAAGTATGAGCATGTTGGTCGAGACACAAGATCGCAAAGTGGTAAAGACGATCAAGACGAACAAGGAAAAGATTTAGAGATCTCGAAATTAAAGATGAAGTCGAAAGACAATGACAAAGGCTAAAGATCAAAGATCACAAAGGATGAAGGAACAAGCCTACAACATAATAAAGACCAAAGACTTAAGAACTCAACGACAAAGCAATCTCAACAAGTCCAAGGAAGCAAGATTCAAGATCTCACCTCAGGAATTCGAAGACCACACATTAGGGGAGATTATTGACCTCAAGATAACGAGTCTAACATGAAAGCTCAGAATCTCTCAGAAACCAAGCTTAGGGGGATATTGTTAGCCTCAAATTATATTATTAATCTCGGTCTTTATCTCATGTATGTTGTAATAGGCTAGAAGGGTAAACGGTCTTGTTTATGTAATCTAATCGGTCACGTGTTATGGGCTAAAGCCCAAGTAATCTCACGCCCGACCCATAGAAAGCCCATAGGCATGTAAGTCTCATGGTGTAAGTATAAATACCCCTCTCCAAGTGTGGAGAGGGTGTTGGTCTTATTTGTTTTTCACACTTGTAATCAATCACTCTTTTTCTTCTCTCTACTCTCTTTCTAACATCTCTTTACTTTTCTTCATTTTTCTTTTATCTATTTTTCTTATCAAATCAAATGGTGAAGTGAAAGTGATCTTGAGTTTCTACATTTGAATTGTTGTTTGAATTTATGAAAAAATAATGAAATGAGTAGGTATTTATAGTTTTAATTTATTTAAATTTTAAATGTTAAAAAGTTTTTTTTATATACTAGCCGTTCGTCACTTTTTCATGGGCACGACACATGATCGTTCGACCGACTAACAAAGACCATGACCGAAATTCGACCGACTGGTGTGCTATAGAGGCGACCGACGACGACCGGTCGGTCGACCTCGCCATAGCGCCCGGCCTAAACTGGAGTGCCATAAACATTTTACATACCTGATGTACTTGCTTAAAGTACACACGCATAATACGTACATTTGAAGATTTTCTTTGTTCAAATGCTTGTATCAGTTTCTTAATGAATGATACTCGAGATCTAGAGATGCTTTAATTTTATATTATTGAGTACCTAATGGACATAATTAGAGGTTCAAATGGTTCCTAAATCACATAGCCTCTTATAGAAACAATATATATATATATATATATATATATATATATATATATATATTATATATTTATTTTGTATATATTTTTATATATATATATATTAGAGATTATATATATATATTCTGGAGGGAATTAAGTGAGAAGAAAAGTATAATGAGGAGAATTAAGAAGGATTTTAGTCCGAACATTTTAAATCTATGAGATTTTAAGGAGAGATGCATACATTTTTGTAGGTGCATCTGAAATGTGTGGTTATGGTTTCTTCTTATCATTCTCATTATAAGTTTTCTTCTTATTTGATCATAACTCTATATATATATATATATACATATACATATAGGATAAAGATCAAATAAAAAGATAAATATTCGTGAGAAGGATAAAAAGATTTATTTTTTTTTTAAAATTCTCAAAAAATTCTCAAAATTATTCACAAGTATCGGTTGTTGGTGCATGAAAAGTTGTAAGGAAGTTTTTCTAACGTGGAATAGTTTGCCGAAAAAATTTTTTGAAAAGACGTTTGTGCATTAATTCGGTTTTTTGTGATAAATAATTCGTTTTTGTATCCAACTTCTTTTGACTTTTTGCATCAAAATTTTATTGCGCATCAAACAATAACAAGTCGAAAAATTTGTGCATCAAAATTTTTTTTGCATCAAAATTTATTTTTTTTTGCGCATTAAAAAAACGTATAAAAACTCAAAAAATTAGAAAACTTCTTTTACAATAATGTTTTATGCACCAACATACTGATTTAATGGATTTTTTTGGATTTTTCGATTACTATTAAAAAAAAAAATTTTTTTATTCTTTACACGAATATTTGTCTTTTTTTTCTTAAACTATTCCTCTATATTTACATTTAATTTTTTATACATATAAATATATTACATTTATATATATACATATAATATTTATACAATAATTTATATACATATAATTATTTATACATATATATATATATAATATATATATTTTATTCATTTATATATCTTATTTATATATTTTCTTTTATTTACTTATATTTACATTTTTATATTATATACTTTTTATTATTATTATATACTTATATATTATTATACATACATATTATATATATATATTATACATATATAATTAGTACATTTGGAGTTTTTTCTTTGTTCTAATGCTTGTATAGTTTCTTAATGAATGATACTCGAGATCAAGAGATGCTTTAATTTTATATTATTGAGTACCTAATGGACATAATTAGAGGTTCAAATGGTACCTAAATCACATAGCCACTTATAGAAACAATATATATATATGGAAGGGATCAAGTGAGAAGAAAAAGTATAATGAGAAGAATAAGAAGGATTTCTAGCCACACATTTTAAATAGGAAGGAGAATTTTAAGGAGAGATGCATACATTTTTGTAGGTGCATCTGAAATGTGTGGTTATGGTTTCTTCTTATCATTCTCATTTATTAGTTTCTTCATTATTTGATATACTTATATTTTTATATATATACTTTACATTTACATATATATACTTTAACATATATTAATATATTACATCATTTATATATACATATATTTATTACATATAATTTATATACTATATATATATTATATATTATATATATATATATTATTTTTTATATATTTATTATATATATATATATATATTTATATATATTATATTATATTTATCTATATATATTTATATAGATAATATAGGGTTTGGGTTTTACGGAAAAACCAATTTTAGCTAAAAAAATGAGAAACCAAACAGATGCCCTGAAAACAAACAGATGCCTAATTTTTTCAGACTAAAAATTGGATTTTCGGCAAAAATATGGCCTCGATATAATGTCTGTAAAAAAACTCAAAAACCAAACAGATGCCCTAGATTTTTCAGGCTATATAAAAGATTTTTTAGGGCATCTGTTTAGTTTTTTAGGGCATCTGTTTGGTTTTTTTGGGTTTTTACAGAGTGTAAATCGAGGCCATATTTGCCTGAAAAAATAATTTTTAGCCTGAAAAAATTAGGGCATCTGTTTGGTTTTTTTAGAGCATTTATTTGGTTTTTCTGGATTTTCTAGGTTTTCCATCAAAATTAAGTTTTCTCATGATCCCATCCCTATATACATATACATATACATATACATATACATATACATATATATGTGCCGTTGAAGACTACACTCAAGTCCACTTATGCGTCCTTTTGAGTTTTGACCACGAACCATTTTAGTCAAGCTTGTGTGTCAAGAATGTCAAAAACCTCTAGCCGAAAAAAAGAAAACTGGCAAAGTTGAAGAGCGAAAGCTAATACAAAAAATATATCACGATATATCGAAATGCTACTGTTAATGGAACTAGTTTAGATTATGACGTTTGGTTTTCCTGCTTTCTCTCTTTCGCATATTTGATTAAGGATCAGTGCTCTCTTATTTAGTCGACAAACAGCGGAACAAAATTCTCACTAATTAGTCGACAAACAGCGGAATAAAATTAATGATCAGTGCTCTCTTATAAGAATAAAAAAGGTTACTAATTACATACTTATTAGTTCTAGTTACAGTTATAAGAATGCAATGCATACATTCTCATATATATAGATTTGCTTATGTTGAGATTCTACACTCCCACATTCAATTATATTGGACTTCCGCATATAGATTTGCTTATTTACAACCAACATTTAATGGGTTAGCTAATTTGTCAACTGAAAGGGAGTTATTAAAACAAACTGATTTTGAAAACTTAAACAAATATGTTGCATTAAAAATGCTAGAAAAGTAAATTTTATGTAGCTGAACTTTTTTCGCAAATAACTATATATTATAAATGTGCCATTTGGAAATTTTATATTCAATTGTATACAAAATAGTGGCAGGCAATAGAATTTTTTACAGTGCCAGATTTGGAAAGATTTGTTTGTTCAGTTGTATACATTTTTGGTTAAACTTTAGAAGAGAACCATGTAAAGTTGGTATCTTAAAGTAGGGTGGAGAAAGAGCACTAGCCAAAAAGAAAGTGGATGAAGGTAGACTTGAAAGGAGCCACAACATCACTGTCATGAACATCAAGCACCACTTGGTGGGGACATTTAAGAGAAATGACATATGTTGTTTGTGTGTGGTGAGTGTGTGAGTTCAAAAGAGTACTATATAACATGCACTTGCTAAGATACTAATATATCTTTTTATTTCACATTATCTTTTCCTCTCTGATCCAAAACCTAGCCTCATAAGAAAAAACTCAGATAAAAAAAAATCTAATTTGTGGTAATCAAGATTTTCAATGAGTCAAGAAAACCTAAGTGCTCATCAAAAAGGGTGGCTAAATCTTAGCCTAGGCCAAAATCTAGCTGACAAATCACCATCAAGACCCATGAAGATATATACATGCAATTTCTGCAACAGAAAGTTCTACAGTTCACAAGCATTAGGTGGTCATCAAAATGCGCACAAAAGGGAAAGAGACGCAGCTAGAAGATACTACTCACAGACAACAACCGACTTACCGATGAACTTCATGGATAACAGATCGCTCGGTGTTCAAGCACACTCACTAGCTCCAAAACAAAGCAGATATGAAGAAACTACTATATCAAGGTCTGTTAATGATGATGCAAGATATGGAGTAACTTTGGTGGAGCCTTATACTGAAGAAGCAACACTAGCTGAATTGAAATGGCGTGGAGGTTTTTATATGGAAGCGCATACAGCTTCTCAGCCGACAGGTCAACATATGATTGACTTGAATCTGAAGCTGTAATTTGGTTGCATTTACCTAGTAGTTGATATTATATTCTTCCCTCTTTGTACTGTACCAGCATCTAACGTGAAATATCAGTTTCTTAATTGACCATGATTTCAAACTTCATAAGCTAGTCACAAATCTTAAGAGATCTTTCTAAGCAATTCATAATGTATCCGGTGTGTCTGTTTTGTGTATCACACTTACTTCTAGCTTCTCTAAACCAACACTCTTCACAAGGAAAATGGCGAGTGTCCAAAAGGAGTGAATTTATCTTAAATACTTGCAGGCAAATTGATGCTATTGTTGCAATATTTTAAATGATTGGTTCACTCCTTGGACATCCTTTATACTAAGGGAATCATGTTTTCTGCATGAGTGAATGATGATATGAATCATCTCTCAAAAACAGTACAAGCTTCCAATGCACGTACTGTTCCTTGGACTTGCAGAGATCCACTCCACTTTTGAGGCATCTTATAAGTTGTGTGTGTTCCAACTTTTGATTTTACTAGTTAATTACAGCAAAGTTGTAGCATCTTCCTAACAACATAAGGTTATGTCTTTAGATGAAATGTCATAGTTTTTAGTTCAAGGTAAATTGCAATTATGTCGTTAAAGTTGTCGATTTTTGCAAAATCACACGTGATAAAAACTTATTTCCAATTGTATCCCTCTATCCTACGTGGCAGTGCAAAAATGTTGGATCGTAACGTTCAAACGCAATCAAAATATACCAAATGTAAAGATTTTCATATAATCTAATCTGTCATCATCATTTCTGTTTACAATCGATTACTTATTTATACAAATGAAAGGGTGCGTCTAAAAGTTGTGTCGGTTCGATTTGAACCATTGTGACCCTTGAAAAATAACTGAAAAAACAGTTATTTAACTGCTTTTGTAACCGTCATTGTAACTGCCTTTTGTTGGCGGGTTTGTGATTATCCGGTTACTTGGGTTTCGGCCCAATATTCTCCCCCCTAATCACAAACTCTGCTGCATAGGTCTTTCAGTCCGATGAGTTGTCTCATGGTTAAGAATTTGATCTTCGGGAGTGCTTTTGTAAGTATGTCCGCTTTCTGATATTCTCCGCTTACGAATTCGACTTGTATGTCTTCTCTTTCAACGCATTCTCTTATGAAGTGGTATTTTGTGTCGATGTGTTTGCTTCTTCCATGAAATACTGGATTCTTCATAAGTGCTATAGCAGACTTGTTGTCAACCTGTATTGTAACTTTCTCTTCTTGAGAATGTGTAAGCTTGCTTAGTAGTCTTTTTAACCATAATGCTTGTGTTGCTGCTGCAGTTGCTGCGATGAATTCTGATTCACATGATGATAGTGCTACAGTGGCTTGTTTTTGTGTACTCCAGCTGATTGGTGATTCACCATAGTAGAATATTATGCTGGTAGTTCCCTTTCCTTCTTGAGTGTTGACTCCGTAGCTACTGTCGCTGTATCCATGTATCTTGTTTCCTCCGTTATGCTTGTAGGTGATTCCATAATCCTTCGTTCCTTTTACATAGCGTAGTACTTGTCTTATAGCTTTCATATGTTGCTCTCGTGGTTCTTGCATAAAACGACTAAGTAATCCTACAGAATAACTTAAGTCGGGTCTTGTGTGAAGCAGGTATCTTAAGCATCCAATTAAGCTTCGATATTCGGTTGAGTTGACCATTGTTCCTTCAGTGATCTTTGTTAGTCTTGTTCCTGGATCCATTGGTATCAATGTCTCATTGCAGTCTATCATTCCAGCTTCTTTTAGAATTTTGCTCGCGTATGCGGATTGCTTTATTAAGATGTCACCATTAGTTTGTGCGACTTCTATTCCTAGATAGTAGGCTAATAATCCTAGATCACTCATCTCGAATTTTTCTTCCATTTGAGCTTTAAATTTGTCGATTTCCTTCTTTGGTGTGCCGGTGATGATTAGATCATCCACATAGACTCCTATTAGTAGTGTTGAGTCTTTTGATGTCTTGGTGTAGATAGCTTGCTCTAGTGCACATTTCTTGAAATCTAATGACTTCAAAGTGTTGTCTAATTTTATGTTCCATGCACGTGGTGCTTGTCTTAGTCCATATAGAGCTTTTATAAGCCTATAGACTTTTCCTTGGTCTTGTCTCGTTATAAATCCTTCGGGTTGTGTGACGTATACTTCCTCCTTTAAATCTCCATGTAGAAATGCAGATTTTACGTCAAGGTGATGTACTTCCCATTTATTGTTAGCAGCTATGGCAAGTAATAGTCGGATTGTTTCCATCCTTGCTACAGGTGCGAAGACTTCTTCAAAGTCTATGCCATGCTGTTGTATGTAGCCTTTTGCTACTAATCTAGCTTTATGCTTGATTATGTTTCCATTTGCGTCTTTCTTGGTCTTGAATACCCATTTTAAGCCTATAGCTTTATGTCCTTTGGGTAGAGTGGTTAACTCCCATGTATTGTTTCTATTGATGGAATCTAACTCGACCTTCATTGCTTCAATCCATTTTTGATCGCTTGATGCTTCCTTGTAGTTCTTGGGTTCATCTTCAGCTAATAGTAATTCCTCGGTGTTCTCGTATAAGTCACTTAGTGTTCTAAAACCTCTCAATGGCGTGTGATCAAAGTGTGATGGTGAATTTATGACTTGAGTTGAATCATTATCACTTTGATAGTATGATTGTGTTGAGGTGTTGGGTGTGACTTGGGAATTTACTTATGATGAACGTGTAGATGGTGTGTGAGGTGTTTGAGAATGTGTGGGAGAGTCTCTTGTTGGTGAAGCGTAATCATCATCATCATTGTTATTAGGAAATTCATTGTCTTCCTCGGTTGGTTGAGCTCCTTGATCATGATGTTCATTTGTGACTTCAAGATTTCCTATTCTGAAGTCTGTCCATTCAGGTTCGTTGTCAGTGTGCCCACTTGTATTATCCTTCCAATCCCATGTTTCATTCTCCTTAAACTTCACATCTCTACTAACACATACCCTTTGCGTTGTTGGATCAAATAAGCGATAAGCTTTTGATCCTGGTTCATTTCCTAGGTATACCATTCTAGTGCTTCTATCGTCTAGTTTTGTCAGATGTTGTGATGGTACCTTTGCATATGCTATGCAGCCGAAAACTTTTAGATATTCTAAGTTTGGCTTTCTTTGTTTAATTGCTTCATATGGAGTAATGTCTTCTAGTGCTTTTGTAGGAACACTATTTAAGATGTATATGGCGTGTCTAACAGCTTCAGCCCAAAAATTTTGTGGCATGTTTGTTGCTTTCATCATACATCTAGTTGTGGACATGATTGTCCTATTTCTTCTTTCAACTACTCCATTTTGTTGTGGCAAGTAAGGTGCAGTAAGTTGTCGCGCTATGTCGTTTTCCTTACAGTATTGCGTGAAATCATTTGATGTGAATTCTCCTCCTTGATCTGTTTTCAACATTTTCAATGTTGTTCTTAATTCATTTTCTATTGACTTCTTATATTCCTTGAAAGTATCAAAGGCTTGATCTTTCGTAGTTAAGAAGTATACCCACATATATCTTGAGTAGTCGTCTACTAACAAGAATATGTATTTCTTTCCTGAAGGTGTTGGTGGTGTGATTGGTCCGCACAAATCTCCATATACTAAATCTAGAGGTGAGGTAGATCTAGCTTTTGCTTTCTTAGGGAATGGCGCTCTACTATGTTTTCCAATTAAACAAACATCACAGACTTGTGTTGTATGCTTAATGGTAGGTATTCCATGGACTAAATCCTTTTGAGCCATTGATTTTAGTGACTTGAAGTTGAGATGTCCTAATCTTGCGTGCCATAACCATGTATCGTCCTTTAGGTTTGCTAGAAGGCAGACAGGTGTTCCTATCCTTAGATTTGCCTTATATAGACGATTTTTCTGTCGTGTAACTTTCATGAAGATTTTGTTATCCATGTCATAAAGTCGTAATTCGTCGTCTTCCATTACTACTTTACAACCAATTTCGGTGAATTGTCCAAGGCTCAATAAGTTGCTTTTTAAGTCAGGTATGTAATATACGTGTGATATGATTCTTTGCTTCTCATCATCACATTCTATTAGAATTGAACCTTTTCCTTTGATCTCTATGTATGAACCATCTCCGAATCTTACTTTTCCACTAACCTTCTCATCTAATTCCTTAAAATGTTCTCTTATTCCAGTCATATGATTACTAGCTCCATTGTCTAAATACCATAGACTATTCATATTCGTCTCTTTATATCCTACATTTTCTTCATGTAGCGAGACCTCTTGCTCTTCAACCTCCAATATGGCCATTAATAAGGTCGGTTCCAAGTCTTCTTCAACGAGATTAGATTGCTCGTTTGGTCTTGTCTTTAAGTGACAGTTAGGTGCAATGTGCCCTAATTTCTTGCATTTATAGCATTTTACTTTGCTAGTATCATAAGTTGATTTCTTGAAGTTATTTTTATCATAACTCCTATGAGAGGTTTCTCCATCTTTCCTCTCTTCCTTAAAGTTCTCATGATTTCTTCCTTGTGAGAATTTATGCCTTCCACGTCCACGTCCTCTAAAATATTTTCCTTTATTCTCATGTCGTGTGAACATTAATTTTTCTTGATTGTCCACTTGTTTGCCTTTCTTATACTTAATCCTTTCTTCGTAAGTCTTAAGTCTGCCAATTGCTTCTTCTAGAGTCATTTCACTCAGGTCTGAGTATTGTTCTATTGACGCAACTATTTGCAGATACCTATCGGGTACAACATTTAATAGTTTACGTACTAGTGTTTCATCTTCCATTGTATGCCCTAGACTGGCTGCTTTGTTTACTAAAGTTGTTAGTTTTGTGGTGAAGGTGTCGATTGTCTCGTCTTCCTTCATGTGTAGCATTTCAAAGTCGGATTTGAGAGTTTGCAATCTTGCTTGTTGAACTCTCTCTTCTCCTATGTGTCTAGTTTTCAGGGCATCCCATATGGCTTTTGCGGTTTTGTGTTTTGTGATTTGAAGTAATTGTTCTTCTGGTAAGGCTTGGTAAAGGAAAACCATAGCAGTTTTGTCCTTTTTGTTATCTGCTTGGGTTTTTTCATTGGGTTCTATCATTTCCCATAAACCATTTGCTTCGAGGATTATTTGCATTCGAATTGCCCATAATGAGTAATTCGAGGGTTTTAGCATTGGACATTGAAATTGTGGTGTACTGGTGGTACTAATTTCTTTCTTAGAAGTATCTCCACTATCTTTCGTCATATCTCTAGGATATTAAAATAAAATCTCCCAAATAAATATCTAACACTAAGTGTGTAGAATTTGTGGTGAGTACTCTGGTTTTGTGCCTTATGGGCTATCAAATTTAGCGGGACTAGTTTTCTTAAAAAAAACTATCCTTGGGGATTTTAATAATCTATGCCGAATAACCTAAGGTTAATTACTCCTTAAAAATTATTCTCGATATAGTAAGCAGTGTATTCACTAGGTTACTATATTCAATCTACGGGTTTTAGGGCAAAGTTACAACTTAAGAAAACCTAAGGGGTAACTTATGTCAATACCTAAAACTCTATATATATCTATTTAAAATCTGATATATAAAAAAATAAAAGTGGAGGGGGTGTTTTGGTTTTTTGATAAAACCTCGTAGGGTTAATATACCCTTTGTGTCCCTTTGCTTATTAGCCGCGCCTCTCTTTCTTTGTTTGGGAGTTCGTCTCCTTGAGGCGGTTCTGTCCTATGCTTCTTCTTCTCTTGTCTGGTGGTTTTGTCCGCCGACTGAGATGGCGATTGTGATCGCTCTTCTTCTTCTTGTGTTCGTAACCACGGATTCCCTGATTCGATTGTGCGAAAAAAATTAGGGTTTCGCTACAATTGGGATCTTGCTAAAAGCCGCCGCAAGTTTGGGGTTTTTCTTTGGATAATCGTGAATCAAATGGTGATTCAAAACGGGTTCGATTATTGATTCTTCAAAAGAGGTGTGTTTGTTCCCTTTTGATGTTTTGATTCTTCGTCCGTATTGTGATGACTTCGTTATCCAATTTATGTGGTTATAAGATTTTCGAATCTGGAAATAGAACGGTGCCTAACCCTTTTTGTTTTTCGGGGTTAAATTTTCCGATTATGTTCTATGGGTGAAACCCTTTGTTGCCAGTGATTGTTCACTTGGCGGCAATTGATGGATTCGCCCGGTGCAAACACGAAATGATTTTTGATTGTGTTTGTGATTTGCAAAAACGTTTTTTTTTCTGGAAAAATTTGGTACGGTTTGTTCTATGATTCGAAACGAACACAGTGGATTTTCTTAACGGTATATGATGATTTGGTTTTAATACCAAAAGCTCTGATGCCAAATGTTGGATCGTAATGTTCAAACGCAATCAAAATATACCAAATGTAAAGATTTTCATATAAACTAATCTGTCATCATCATTTCTGTTTACAATCGATTACTTATTTATACAAATGAAAGGGTGCGTCTAAAAGTTGTGTCGGTTCGATTTGAACCATTGTGACCCTTGAAAAATAACTAAAAAAATAGTTATTTAACTGCTTTTGTAACCGTCATTGTAACTGCCTTTTGTTGGCGGGTTTGTGATTATCCAGTTACTTGGGTTTCGGCCCAATAAAAAACACCCACAAAGCGTTTTCTCTAACAAATCTCCCATTAGTTGGACAAAAAGCATACGAAATGACTAATATACCCTCGTCTTCTTCCCCACTTTGCCTTTTCTTTTAGAGCATTGTCAGAGCCATGTGACAAGAAATAAAAACAAGAGTAAATTGCAAAAATGGTCTTTGTGGTTTGGCCAAATTGCATATTTGGTCCGTCGAATTTCGAAATTGAAAAAAACGTCCGTATTTTGGAGGTTTGGTTTTACTTTTGGTCCTTGATCGAACTAAAATAACTAAAATACCCTTCTATTCTTTTTTCTTAATATTTTTCTTTTAAATAATTCATTTATCTTTTAAATACCCCTTTTTTCTTTACCATCTCTATCTATATTTGTATATTTTCCAAACCCAGATCCAAGATCCAAACAAAAACCACTCACGTCACAACTCCAAATAACCAAATAACCAAATCCAAGATCCAAACTAAAACCATCTCTATCTATATATAAACATTTTCCAAAACCAGATCCAACAAATAACCATCCTAATTTTTTTCTTTTAAACCACTGACGTCACAAACTAAAACCATGATCCAAGATCTAAATCACAACCCGATTGTTGTCACCACGATGCACCATCACGAAACCCCATTTCTACCAAGTAGGTGAATTTTGGTTACGTGTTTTCAAAGATCAACAATGGGTTCTTGATGATTTTTAATTTTGTATAGTTCTAATCGTGAATCGACGATGTGTTTCTTGTTGATGAGATCAACAACGGTCTACTTTGATGGATTTCTTAAATCTTGTATATTTATTTTTTGTTTTTGTTGATGGGTTTCTTGTGGATAAGTTGAGTAGTGGGTGGTTGTTTATGTCAGCAGTGGCGGCCAAATATGGAGAAACATTAAGATAGATATAGACATGGTTGTGATGGCGTGGGATGTATGAATGTGGTGTTAGGTGGTGGTGTTCTGGTGAATAGGTGGTGTTAGGTGGTGGTGGTGGATCTGAATAGGTGGGTGATGGTGGTGTTCTGGTGAATCTAAGGAATTAGTGATGATGGTGGATCTGAGAAATTAATGGTGAAAAGATAGATATGATAAGATATGGGTTTGTGTGAATCTGAGAAATTAGTGATGATGGTGGATGGAGAAATTTCTTTACCCTGCTCCATTGCTTTAATCTTGAATCATTCACGAAAACAAACCTCCTTAAAGATCCTGAAGTTCTAGCTCGAGACATTGTTTGTATGCTACCAATCTAAGAAGTGTCTAAAGTAGTGATGATGGTGGATCGAGAAATTAATGTTTATGTATTAGATTATATTGACTAAATATATTTGTACTTATCACTCCACAATTATAGGAGTTGATATACTCTATCACTCCACAATATCTATAGAGTTGATATATTTGACTAAAAATAATTGTAACTTATCACTCCACAATTATCGAGTTGATATATCTTGTATTCTTGTCATTATAAATATAGATCATCACACATTAGATGTGTGGTTACATTCAATATTTCATTATAATGGTATCAGCCTAACTTTTCTCCCTCTCTAGTCTCTATTTTCCTGTACCCATCATGTCACCTCTTCAAGACAACATCCTTCCCCAAGAATACCCTCCTCCACATGATCCCTATCAAGTTGTCTTCCACCAACATCTTCGTTGGAAAAATCAAAGCTTCTCTCTCTCCTCTCCACTAAAAGCTTGTCCAACTCAAATTGATGGTACAACTGCCCGTCGCCTACCATGTACGTCTGTGATCAAACCTTCACAAATCACCTTCACTCTTGGAAATGATTTTGATCAACGAGCAGTCATCCTTCTCATTCCTCCTAACTGAGGAAGCTGCGCTAGAAGCCCTGGGCCCTCTACCACGCTCATGCACTCGACTGCTTAGAGACGCGCTACACAACGCTTCTGTTTTGAAAGGATCCCATTCTCTACGTGCTTCTCTGTCCTTCGCAATTTATCAAAAGGCACCTCCACGGTTTCTGATTATGGTCGTCAATTCAAAGGTATTTGTGACAAACTTGCTGCTATTGGACAACCTGTAGATGAAATGGACAAGCTTCACTGGTTCGTTTGTGGTTTAGGAGCCTCGTTTGAAACCTTCTCCACTGCCATTCGCACGACCAAACCCTTTACAACTTTTCGTGACTTGTTATCTCAAGCGGAAAGTCATGAGATGTTTCTCAAATCTCTTCATGGTTCGGCCACACCTCCTGCTGCTTTCTTTTCTCAACAAAGCGGTTCTAGATCTTCACAGGGACGTCAACAACGCCAACAAAACTACTCTCGAGGGGGTGGTCGCGCTAGTAACTCAAATGGGGGTAGAGGACGTGGGGGCAGGCGTCCCCCTCACTGCCAGTTATGTCGCACCAATGGGCACTATGCCTCCTCTTGTCCATCTCTTCATACTTATGCCTCGAATGCTGCTACATCAGATGCAAACTTAGCACAAGCCTTCACCTCTCAGTGCCATGTTACTCAAGGGCACCCGGATTGGTACGTCGATTCAGGTGCCACGGCTCACATGACCTCCTCTCCGGATAATGTCTCGCATTCAGCCCCTCATTCGGGTAATATGCGTGTTTTTTTCGGTAATGGTGATGCTTTACCTGTTTCTCATATTGGTCAATCTATGGTTTCAAATAAAATATTGCTTCGTGATGTTTTGGTCATTCCTAAATTAACCAAAAATCTCCTGTCGATAAGCAAACTTACCATGGATCATCCGGTTGATGTTCTTTTCTCTCAACCATTTTTTAACATTCAGGACAGGGAAACCAAACAGGTGATAGCACAAGGACTATGTGAAGATGGGCTTTATGTGCTTCGAGATACTCCAATGGCCTTGGCGGCAACTGTTGGTGTCTCAAGAAAAGCTTCTTTTGAATTATGGCATAATCGTTTAGGACATGTTTCTTTTGATGTTATTTCAACTTTAAATAAATTGGGTGTTTTAGATGTTACTTCTATACTACCTAAACCGAATATTTGCAAACCTTGTCAACTCTCCAAAAGCCAACGTTTACCCTTTGAACTTAATTCTAAACGATCTTCATATCCATTAGATTTAATTCATTGTGATTTATGGGGTCCTGCACCTGTTTCATCAGATGGTTACTTGTACTATGTTATATTTGTTGATGATTATTCTCGTTTCACATGGTTTTATCCTTTAAAAACCAAGTCTGGCTTCTATACGGTTTTATCTGCATTTATCAAACTTGTACAGACTCAATTATCTAGGAAAATTAAAGTTTTTCAAAGTGATGGAGGCACAGAATTTGTGAATCACACGGTTCGGAAAATTTTTGAAGACAATGGCACACTTCACCGATTATCATGTCCTTACACACCTCAACAAAACGGGCGTGCTGAGCGTAAACATCGGCATCTTGTTGAAACTGGGTTGGCTATGCTATTCCATGCTCATGTTCCTGCATCGTATTGGGTAGATGCATTTAGTTCAGCCACGTACATCATCAATCGGTTACCTACTAAACTTCTTGGTAATCACTCTCCTTTTGAATTATTATATTCAAGGCTGCCAAACTACACAAATTTTCGTGCTTTTGGATGTCTTGTCTACCCATATTTACGTGATTATTCAGCTCATAAGTTGGCTCCAAGAAGTATACCTTGTGTTTTTATTGGTTACAACCCTCAATATAAAGGTTACAAATGCCTTGATCCGGATTCGTCTCGTATATATATTACTCGGCATGCACGGTTTGATGAGGTAACTTTTCCTTTTGCTAGCACCGCTAATCCTAATGCTCTTTCAACACTTCAGTTGTGCACTTTTCTAGAAGATGGGCCACCCATATCAGATGCCCCGGTTCCTGAATCTCGGCCCACCGATACAAGGCCCTCATCTTCGAGTCCGTGTGGGCTGTGCCCCGTTCCAACAACTGCTGCTGAACCAATCCATGAGCCTGACTCAACGCCTTCATCACCGTATTCATCTGAAGACGACAACCCACCAACCGACAGTGATGATGTCTCTTCTCATGGTGCACCTCCGGCACCTCCGGCCACTGCTCCTACCGAGCCTTCGTCCGTTCACCAGATGAAGACTCGTTCTAAATCAGGAATTTTCAAGACAAAGCACTCTTCGGATTTTGTATCTCTTACATCTCATGCTTTACATGCTGCTCTTTTTTCTCTTGTTTAGCCAAAGGGATTCAAATCCGCAGCTAAACATCCTCAATGGATGGCTGCTATGCATGATGAAATGGAGGCTTTAAAACAAAATTGTACTTGGACCCTTGTACCACGTCCATCTGCTTATAATATTGTTGGTTCCAAATGGGTTTATCGAATCAAATATCATGCTGATGGCTCGGTTGAAAGGTTTAAAGCACGTGTGGTGGCTCAGGGTTTTACTCAAATTCCGGGTCTCGATTATTCCCACACGTTCAGTCCAGTTGTTAAAGCTTCTACTGTGAGAATTGTTCTATCTTTGGCTGTACTCCATCGTTGGCGTCTACATCAGTTAGATGTCAAAAATGCGTTTTTACATGGACACCTTAATGAGACTGTTTACATGGAGCAACCACCAGGGTTCATTGATCCGCAATTTCCAAATCATGTATGCAAATTATCCAAGGCACTTTACGGTTTAAAGCAAGCTCCACGAGCTTGGTTTCATCGACTAAGTTCTTTTTTACTTGCTCATGGTTTTGTTTGTAGTCGAGCCGACACTTCCTTATTTGTTTTCACTAAAGACTCTTGCATCATGTATTTGCTCGTGTATGTTGATGACTTAATCCTCACTGGCAACAATGAATCCTTGCTCACCTCATTTACCACTCGTCTTAATCAGGAGTTTGCCATAAAAGACCTTGGTGACCTTAGCTATTTTCTTGGCCTTGAAGTAAGTTACACTAACGATGGGCTTTTCCTTAGTCAAGCCAAATATGCCACAGATGTTCTTACTCGGGCTGCATTGCTGGATTCAAAACCCGTGTCTACTCCCTTGGCTGCTAATGAAGTGTTTGTGACAGGTGGATCTCTTTTCGCTAATCCTACTCTTTATCGATCTCTAGTGGGAGCTTTGCAATACCTCACCATCACTAGGCCTGATTTATCTTATGCGGTAAATCAAGCTAGTCAGTTCCTTCATGCTCCAACCGATGCTCATTTTCAATCTGTCAAACGCATTCTACGATATGTCAAGGGTACAATCACATATGGTCTCATTTTTCGGCGACCACATTCCAACTCTATCTTGGGCTACTCGGATGCTGATTGGGCTCGCTGTATCGAAACTCGTCGGTCCACTTATGGATATTCCATATTTCTCGGAGGCAACTTAGTATCTTGGAGTGCCAAGAAACAACCAACTGTTTCTCGATCTAGTTGCGAATCAGAATATCGTGCCATGGCAAACACCGCTGCAGAGATCATTTGGATTACACATTTGCTTCGAGAACTTCATGCTCTACCACCGGATCGACCGACACTTTTGTGTGACAATAAAAGTGCTTTGTTTATGTCTCAAAATCCAGTTTCTCACAAACGTGCCAAACACATCGATCTGGATTATCACTTCGTTCGAGAACTTGTTGCATCAGGTAAGCTCTATACCAAGTTCATACCAACCAAGCTTCAAGTGGCAGACATTTTTACGAAGAGTCTTCCGCGCCCTCAATTTGAGTATTTTCGGTCTCTGCTACGCCTTGGTCCACCACCTATTCGCTTGAGGGGGGATATTAGATAATATTGACTAAATATATTTGTACTTATCACTCTACAATTATAGGAGTTGATATACTTGATCACTTCACAATTATAGGAGTTGATTATCTTGTATTCTTGTCATTATAAATATAGATACATTACACCATTAGATGTGTGGTTAATTCAATATTCATTATACTTCTCAATAACAGAAATGCTTTACATTATTTGTGTACGGTGGACTCAAATCAAGTGTATTTCGATAAAATATAAACATATCGATAATGGTTGAGTTTGACACATACGATAATCAAAACATACGTGGGGCACATTTAAAAGGTTTCAAGATATATTACAAAACAAAACATTTAACCTCAATTACAAAACAAAAAACCATCAAAAAGATCCTAGACAAAACAAAGAAATTTGGATATTAGTTGAAGATATCTAGTACCTTATCTTCTTACCATGAAGATAATTAAAAACCTCTAATCAAATTATTCACTGTATGTCATATGTTTCCAAATTTTGTTTAAGTTATTGAGTAGTATTAACGATTTTATAAATGGCTTCTGTTACTTCATTTGTGATTCTTCACCGTATCTTGTGACCTTGAATGCGTTTTTTTACTAGTATACTAGTATCGATATCACTTTTTTTCCAAGAACACTTATGAAATTTATAAGATGCAATCTTCCAGGTGAAAATAGATATGGTCTAGTTGAATATGAATTAATATAGTAGGTCTAATGCATAAAAGATACATCTTAGGCCAATTTTGGTCTGTTTGACCCGTTCCTAACCTTTTACGTTGATGTATATGAGATCGAACATGACTGTTGTTCCCATTTAGTTAGTGAACAATAACTATAAAGTTATCATTAACTAGCTCATGACTTGCAAATAAAGTAAACAATTAGTTCTTTTAAAAGTTTTTGTGTAAACAATTATAACAAATAAGTAAAAGACAAAAAAATAACTTTTCAACGTTTAACTCTTTTTATTAAGAATTATACCCCATTGTATGCGGAACTACAATGGGGATTAAATGACAATGTGTGTGTGATCTCCACACTAATAACTTTGCTTAAACCTAAAGTGTTAAGCAAAGTCAACTACTATGCTAACATACTGAGCTCAGGGACATAGTAGTTTTGGAGGAGTAGATGTGTGTTTGTGAAAGATACAACTTTGAATGCACAAACTTATCATATACTCCGTTACAAGATTTCTATTTATACTACTTAGGTAGGGTTACACCTACATGGGTGTTGAGCACTTATCTTAGATCTGATAGGATAGTACATTTGTACAGCATTGTCTCTATCACAATATCTATTCTAAGTATGGGACAAATGCTCTTTCCAAGTTCAGTTCCTGACACAGAACTTGTCTTATACCCTCTTCAGGATAAGTTGACTTCACGAGAAGAGCTTGGACTTATCTGCTTTCAAACTATCCCGCCTATTCTTCAGTCTCTTGTCTTCAGGGTCTTCTAGTTGTTGGAGATCGTATGGGGCTCAGTGAGTCTATTGTCACAACTCACTGAACCATCACCTTCTTCTTTGGCTCAGGCTTCATTCACTGAGTACCGCCTCACTGAATGCTAGAGTCTTTCTTATAGACTCAGGCTGAGCATCTTGAAGGTAACTCACTGAGTGACTACTCACTTAGTGACCTTGAAATGTTAAAGGTTATTAACACTTAGGATATTTTGTATTCAAATCCTTAGTGAAAGATCATTGGGCACTGAATTAGCCCAACAATCTCCCCTATTTGGATATAAGTATAGCCTAAGTGTTTATCAGTGTGAGTGAGTACATACAGCTTCTTCTCACACTAATTTCAGGAAAGCTTTCTAAGGATAAAGAGTTTTAACAAAAAGTACTTCATTGAACGATTACAAGGTCCTATTATCTATTACAAAAGATAACAAAAAATTACATAAGTACTAAGTACATTTTGTATCCAAGAGCTTCTAGTTTGACTTTCTTTGACTTGAGCTTTTCTTGGTCATGGTGTTCAACAATGAATTTCCTCAGTTTCATGCTGAACCTTGCATGACTTGACCATAGATGAAGCTACTAGATACGACACAAGAGCTTCCATCCCCACTTTTTCGATGTCACTCCATCTTTGAAATGCTTGATCACCAAATTCATCAGTGAAGAAAATTCCATACTCAGGTTCTTCGATGACCATGTTGTTTACGAACGGGACATTTTCAGGGAGAGCTTGATTGCATTCCAATCCAGAGATTCTTGTTTCAGGCTCAAGTTCTATGTGCTTTCGTTTTCTTCCTGAGGTTTGGGATGAGGCTTGTTCAGGGGCTGGAGCAAGAAGAGCAGAATGAATTTCAAGTTCCTCGAAAATTTTCTTTAGTCTTTCATACATTCGACTTAGAAAATTCATTAAGTCTTTTACCAGTTCATTTTTCTTTTTGGGAATGATTTCCCTTAGTTCATCCAATTCAGAGATACCAATTGCACCAGAGAGAAAGGGTTGTGGACATCAAATTTTCTACCATCAGTGTTTTTGTAGACTGTTAAAACCACTGGCTTGGTTTTTGGATAGATCTTGATATTAGTGATATGTTCTTATTTCAGTCTGCTGCTGACAGTCCACATATAGGTATCATACTTGTGGTTTCTGAGCTCAAGAGATTTTCTAACCTTCTCAGTGTGTTGTCTTTTAAAAACTGCATGTTCAACATCCTTAGCTTTCTTAAACAATTCACCAGCTTTAGTGGTGATTACCTCTTTTGGATGGATACCAAGCTTTTTTGCTTCATCATGAACAACCTTGATTACTTTAGGCTTGCTTATTGCATTTAGTCCGTCTTCTTCCTCAGCTTTCTTGATTTGTTCCTCTTTATCCCAGTAATCATGAATTTCTTGTTTAGTGAGATAGATTGTTTTCCCATTTATTATGAATTCAACTTTAACTGGTTCATCAGGATCAGGACGGACAATAGATGAGGCTTTAACCAGCTTTCTTTGATTCACAACCTAGTCATTAGTTGCAATAACCTTGCCCTCTCTATGTGGGATAAAAGGTTCAGAATTGATGATGGTGATAGTTATGCATGAGTGATTGAAGGTTGATGAGTTGATGAGCTAATGAACTTAATGTATGCATTTGTTGATTGCTTTGGTTATTCAAGCTTTTCTTGGTTGTTAGCATCATTCTCCCCCCCTCAGTATGAGACGGAAGCTCTTTAGTGGCAGTATGGGTAGCATTATCCCCCTCAACATTTGCTGAAATATGAGTGAGAGCAAGTGTTAGAGTGACACTGCCTGAGGGAGCCGAAGAGTATTGGCCTCTAAAGGCATTATACATTTTAGTCATCATGGACTTGATGGAGCTTATATCTTCTTGAAGAGATGACATGCTAGATTTAATGTGGTTTTGGGCTCTCTTAAGTCCTGAGACTCTGAAACCAAGATTCCATGCCATGTTGGTAGAAGACTTGGCCCAACCAGCTAACTGTTCATCTTGCTTGACAACATGAGTTTGATGATCCTTTACAGTAGACAGAAGAGTATAGAAATCAAAGCCCTTACTAAGGAGAGTACCTCAGTGATATTGGAAGAGATCTTTATGAAAGTCTCAGTAGAATGTCTTTGAGAAGCTCAATGATGACATTCAGGCCTTTATAGAGATCATTGATTGTAGTGCTGCTCTTTTCAAAGGAGCTTATGGAGGCTTCCACCAGTTTATCAGTCTGATCTCTGTGAGCAATGTTTTCATTGTAGTAGTCATAAATAGAGGCTTTGAGGTTTACATAGTGAACAGCTGCCTCTTCATGCTTTTCCTATTGATCCTCAGTGATTCTATCAAATAAAACACGTGACACTTTCTTGAGATACTTGAGCAGCTTTTGTTTAGTGAGAGGGAGAGTGTCATCATACTTCTTGATGATTTTATCACTTGAAGAATCAGTGTCGGATGCTTTAGTGTGTGGAGCAGTAGATGAAGTGGGGTTGTCTTCTTGAGGAGGGGAATACTGATGTTGGATTTTAGCAGGCTAAGGATTTTCATCCATTTCTTCACCAGCTCCCAAAATGTCTTCCTCACTTTCCTGAGCCTCATCTGCAGAAAGAAGAATAGCTCGAACATTTGCATAAGTTATTACCATGGGTTGAGTACCCGAATCTCCTTCATATGAAGGCTCACCTTTGTTTTTGGTCAGAGACTGGTACCTCAATATAGAGGAATAGGTCTGGTCCTCCTGGTACTTAGCACCAATACCTGAAAGATCAGTAACAGTAGGATTTATTGGTTCCATATCATCAGGTGGTATGTTTCCCCTTAAGTATTTTTCCCCAAGTGACCCTTCAGGACGCGGCATGGTTTTAGCCATGCCTTCATTAGAAGTCGTGAAGGTTAAGTCCTTGTCAAGGGGCTAAACGTTTCCCCCTGAGTCTTTGGGATGAGTAGCAGTACCCTCAGGCAAAGATTTTGATTTATGAGTGCCTCATCAAGTGTAGAAGGCAATCCTATACTAGCGAGTTGTATGTCTCTCTCTAGATCTTGGGAATCTGGTACGGTGCCCGAGGAGACTGAGTGGGATTGCTCAGAACCCTTCGTTGGCTTGGGTGGTGTTACCTTGGTCTCAATGGGTGGCTTTTTAGACTTAGGCCTTTTGCTCTTCTTAGAGAGTGCTCTTGAAGCCTCAAGGCCCTGTGACTTATGTAAGGTTAAAGTTATAGTCTGAGACTTCCCTTTCTTTGGCTTTGCAACCAAAAGAGGTGGAGACACTGAGTCCCTCCGATTGTTTACATCAATCATATGGGCCGTCAATTCAATTTCAGTTACTTTGGATGGGTCCTTTGTAAAATTAGAGTTACTCAAGATTGGGAGTAAAAACCCAAAATTTTAATCCTGAGTGTGTCTAGTACCCAAGTAACACTTGCAAAAAAAAAAGCATATGAATAATCTGGTATGACACGTTACTTAGCTAGTCTCTACTCAAAAGCTTGGTTACGAGATATAAAATCTCAAAGGTTATATATTATTGTAATTGTAATTGTGATTTATACATTAGATTGTATGTGTATTTATACTAATGTCATAGCTTAGAAATTAAGCAACTAACACATAACCTAATGGGTATGGCCCATCTATACAATTGGACCAACCCATCTAATCTAGTTTGGTCTAACAAGCCCTCGCAAGCTAAGGACGCTCAACAACCTGCAGCTTGGATCTTAGAAAGAGGAATCGAGGAGTTGGTAATGGCTTTGTAAAGATATCTGCAATTTGATCATGTGTAGATATATGTTGAACTCGAAGATCTCCTTGAGCAATCTTTTCCCAAATAAAGTGATTGTCTATTTCCACGTGTTTTATACGCGCATGAAAGATAGGGTTAGCTGACAAGTATGTTGCACCAAGATTGTCACACCATAGTATAGGAGTTAAAGATGAATAGATTCCAAGCTCATTAAGAAGAGCTTGAAGCCATGTGAGCTCAGCAACAGTGTCAGCAATAGCATTGTATTCAGCTTCTGTAGAGGAACGTAAAATTGTATGTTGTTTATGAACGGTACAAGATATAAGGTTTAAAGAGAAGACATGGGATTGCAGTTAGAAAGACCAGCACTTTTTAATAGCTCCAAAATATACTTCTTTTGAAATTGGAGAATGCTGGACACATGCGGAACAATTTCAATACCTAAGAAGTAGTTAAGTGGCCCGATATCTTTTAATGCAAAAGCATATACAAGTTGACAAATTATATTGTCGATAGTGCCCTTATGATTACCTGTAACATTGATGTCATTTACATATACCATAATGTACAAAAGTGTGTCTCCACATGAATAAATAAATAAAGATGGATCCATTTTTGGAGCCTTTGAAACCGAGATCGAAAAGAGACTTAGAGAGGCGCTCAAACCAAGCACGTGGGGCCTGCTTTAAGCTGTAAAGAGACTTATGAAGCAAACATACATGATTTGGTCGTTGTGGATCAATAAAGCCCGAAGGTTGTTTCATATAAACCTGCTCCTTAAGATTTCCATGAAGAAATGCATTATGAATATCTAACTGGCGTAGTGGCTAGTTGTTAGTAACCGCAAGTGATAAAATAGCTCGAATAGTTGTTGACTTGACAACCAAGCTAAATGTATCATGAAAATCAATACCTTGTTGTTGCCAAAAACCTTTGGCAACAAATCTTGCTTTGTAATGAGTGATAGCACCATTCTTGTCCCGTTTTAACTTGTATACCCACTTACCATTAATAACATTGGTATTAGAAGCATGAGGTACTAAAGACCACGTTCCATTTTTCATGAGAGCATCATACTCTTCTTTTATAGCTTGACGCCACTTTGGAGAGTTGTTGGCAATGGTAAATGAGGTTGGTTCAGTGATGGTAGTGGGGAGGACGGTAGCATGATTTGTGAAAGGATTGTAGGGAACCCGTTGTTTGGGATTTTTATGAAGATTTATAGGATGTTACCGAGTGATGGGAGGTGGTGGTGGTGGTGGTGGTGTGGGCAGTGGTGGTGTGGGCGGTGGTGGTGTTGGTATCGATGCAGTCGATACGGGAGATGGTTGACCATTAGAAGACTCAAGAGAAGTTTGAGAAGTTGGACTCAAATGTGAAACTGATGATGGAGATGAAATCGGTGAGCGTGGTGAAGATGGACTTGGATGGTCAGTAGTAGAAATTATATAAGGTGATTTCGAGGAGTAATAGGGAGATGTTTTCAAAGGGGGTTGGGAAGTTGTGTTAGGGATATCGAAAGGAAATTATGCTTCATTAAAACGAACATGTCGAGCAATATAAAGACGCTTGGTAGATATATCAAGACAACGATATCCATGATGGGAGGTGCTGTAGCCAAGAAAGACACACGAAGTTGAACATAAATCTATTTTGTGATGATTATACAGACAAAGATAGGGAAAACATAGGCACCCAAAGATACAAAGAAAAGAGTAGTCGGGAGACCGTTTGAATATATGTTTAAAAGGTGACTTGTTTGTCGATGTGCGAGAGGGCATGTGATTGATTAGGTAAACAGCAGTAAGCATAATGCCAAAAATATTGAGGAACACATTCTTGAGCAAGAAGAGTAAAACTGGTCTCCATAACGTGGCGATTACGACATTCAACAAAGCTATTTTGCTCTCTTGTATGAGGACAAGATCGCCGATGAATAATTCCTAGTGAAGTGAAAAATGAAGCTAAATTGCGAAACTCACCACCCCAATCGGTTTGAACATTGTTTAATTTTGTTGTGACTTGACGTTCAACCATTTGCACAAATGATTTAAAAGTGGAATACACATCAGATTTTTGAGCTAAATGATATATCCACATATAACGAGAATGAATGATCAACACACAACATTAAATATCTATGACCTTCAAAAGATAACAAAGGTGCGGGACCCCAAACATCACAATAAACCAAGTCTAAAATATTGTTACTTCAAAATCCAGATTCAAATAAAGGTAGTTTTGAAGATTTTCCGAGTGGACAAGAATTACATAAACTTGACAGACTTTAATTTGTAACGGGAAGAGAAAAATTAGAAAGCATAGAACGCAAAAGACGTTGATGAGGATGTCCAAGCCGTCTATGCCAAATGGTTGGGGAAGCTCATACAGCTGAAAAAGATACTTTATTGATGGACTTTAGTCGAGGAAGAGTGATGGTGCAGAGACCGTGTTTACTGGGGCAGTGAGAAGAGTGGTGTGTGTAGACTCATCCTTTACAACAAAATAACAAGTGTGAAATTCAAAAAAGAGATCATTATCATGACAAATTTTCTAAACAAAAAGGAGATTGTGGGAGATTTATGGTACATGAAGAATGTTTTTGAGAGAACATTTTTTTGTGGTGAGTAAACTTTAGATGAACCAATATGAAGAATAGGAAGACCCTTACCATTGCCAACATAAAGTGCGTCGTCACCATAATATGCCTCTGAATTGTCCATTGCTTCCAAATCAGGTGTCACATGACTATTTGCTCCAGTGTTTGAATGCCAATTTGCAGAGGCATTAGAGGATTAAGCATGGGTATTTACAAAGTTAGCAGATGGCCGAGTGCGAATAGTAGAAGGGTCACGATTAGGGCATTATGATGGAACGTGACCAATACCACATCTATTGCAAGTGCCATACACTGTTTTTGGGTGGATGCCCAATCAAATTGACGACCATTACCACGACCTCGGTTGTTATTACCACAAGAGTTGTTGCGATTGCCACGATTATTGTTATTGTTATTCCTATTGTTGTTTGATGGGCGAACACCATAAAAGGCTTATAGACCAGATGGTGCAATGGGCGAGACTTGGAATCCAAGAGCACTCAATTGAGCAGTCAACTCTGAAATTTGAGCTTGACAAGCTTCTGGCATGCTTGGTGAGCCGACTGCATAGTTTGCAGCAAAAGATGAAGTGATGGATGGAGCAGGTGCGCGAGTTTTTCCAAGCATATAATCATGATCACTAAGGAGTGCATGAAGCTCGCTAAATGCAGTTGGACTTTGACGGACAGTGATTGTAGTTTTAAGACCTTTATATTCTTCACGATGACCTGAGACAGTAAGCATAACGAGATCTTTATCCTTTACAGGGTCATCGATGGCGGCGAGTACATCAACATATTCTTGAGCACGATTTAGATAAGCATTAGGAGTTTCATTACCGTGCATCTCTATTCTCAGAAGTTGTGTTTTGAGAGTGTATTCCCTATATGTGGAATGAGGTGCATATACCTTTTTAAGGGACAACCAAAGATCATGAGAAGTTGTACCTTGAACATGGCGAAAAGATGCTTTTGAGATTGAAGAGATGATTAGCATACGAACGTGGGCATCGTTGGAGACCCAAATTAGATAATTGGGGGTTTCCTTTAAACAGTGGCACCATCGGTAAAGGATAAGGTTTTTGATAGACACGGTATTGAACCATCCACATAACCTATTAAATTGTTTGTGATGAGGAATGGTTCAATCATAGTTTTCCAATAACCATAATTTGTGGGTGAAAGGGTAAAAGCGAACTTACGAGAGTTGTGAGCCGTTTTATCGATCGTGGTGAAAGCTAAAATCATAGCCATAGTAATATTCCTCCTTTTTTTGTAACCCTAAATTTTTTAAGGATAAACAGTAACTTTCGATGAATAGTGATCGATGAACAGTAAATCGGTGAATAGTGATCGATGAATAGTAAAGGTGATTTGGGTGTAATCCTAAAAATTTACCAATTTAAACAAGTTACTCTAATTAAATCCATAATACTCATCACTGTGGTCTCGAGTGATATACCAAGCCAAGTTCTAAAATCTACTACATCACCGACACATTCATATTTTTGTGGAATTTAGGTAAACATTTGGAAATAGATAGGCTAAATTCTCACAATATCTAATAAGGGTTATTGTGTGCGGGTTATATAACATGGAATTTGCTTGAAAATATTTTTGAGCATATTTTATGCATTTTAATGTTTTATGTGAAAAATAAGACAAGTAAACATTCTAATTTCACCCCCCCACTTGAATTATACAACGTCCTCATTGTATAGATAAAACATTAAAAATACGGGAATTAAAAAGAATTATAATGAGAAACTCCCCTGATATTTGCTCGGTAGATTCTCCATGTTGCTTTATTGAGCAAGATT
>BQNB010010411.1:29507-84027 GCA_026074375.1 Tanacetum coccineum | reverse complement strand
TGAAAATCCAATTGATTTTAATGATCATTTTTCCAAACCAAAGGATTTAAAAAAGGACTTAACCATTTCACTTGATTCCACCGAATTAAGTATTTTACCACCTCCTTTGTTAGATTCCGACTCGCCTTTCACTGCGGAGTTGTCGGCTAGTATTACCTTGAATTCTCTCGGAAACGAGGACAAAAACCAGGTATACTAGTTTATCATACCATTCATGATAAAGATCTTGTTACATTGGAGAAGAATTTAAGAGAGAACATTTCCTCCGGGACTCTTTTAGTTTTCAAAGAACCGTCATTTCTTCTACCTTCGTCAGAACCACCGGATGATTTTTTGAATTTTGAGCCCAATTTGGTTATAAAGAATGTTATGTTTAATAAAGATTTCTACCAAAGCAAGAAGACGTTACCTCTAAATGTTGAAGATGTCAATTCCTTTGCATTTATCATTTGGACTTTTCTTCCATACTTCACTTACACCGAGGAATCACCTTTGTTTATCTCCTTTAGGAGTAAAGATTTTGTTTTTGACTCCGGCATCGTCACATTTCATAAGTCATTGGCATGTTCAATGAAAGTTTTCCATTTTCTCTCCCTAAGGACGAATTAATTCAGGGATTGAGTCGAGCTTGCGACTCGGTGAACAAAAACAAACCGCTTCGTGGGAGTTCACCCTATGCCTATCCTTTTCTATCTTCTTTCTATTTTCTAACAAATGTGTTGTGAAGAGGCTTGTACTCTCCCGGATTTCTCGTTGTTTGTTGTTGTACTTGTGATTTTTGTAGGATTGAACCAATAATTTCTGAAGCCTCTCATGTCCGGTGTTGTGTCCCGTTTTACTCGAGCTTCCTATCCTTTGTTTGAAATTAGTTTGGGGAGATCCGATATCCTTTCATCTTATCGATTAACGTTTATCTTTGCATAATTCATAAACGGCTTAGATTTACGTAGAGACCCGCCTTTAAACATTGAGGACAATGTTTCGTTTTAGTTTGGGGAGGGAATCTATCGATTTGATGTTACCTGCTTATTGTTTTGTTCTCACGTACCCGTTTTCCCACAAAAATAGCAAAAATTTTAAATTTTTAAGATCTTATTTGTAAAAAAAATGAAAAAAATAAAAAATATTAATTGTAAATAAAATAATAAGTGTTAAGACACGAATGTAGGTTTTCCGTTGGTGAGAATAAAAAGTAATTTTTGACCCGATCGAACGTGTAGAGTTCTAGCTTTCTCCCTTAACAATTAATGATGATAGTTTGTGCTAGTCTCATGTAGACTTTAAACATGCTAGACTTGAAATCATTAGTAAATGAAGACTTGTGCTAATCTCAAGTAGATTTTAAATATGCTGAGTTGGATTTTATATAGGCTAAGTATTTGCGAATTTCTTTATTAGAGATTTTAAATTGCAAAGAATAAGAGATGATAGTGTTGATTATGAATTAGGATGCTAAACAAAGTTTATTTGGAAAACTTAAAGGCTTATAAGAATAACTTGTGGTTTTTCTTCCCCGAAGTTCTTAAAATGATTAATTATACGTGTTCTCTTTAATTTTTACAAATTAGAGTTTTGCTCTTAAAAGTCTAATCAACATATTCAGAGAAAAAGCTTTATCGATGATGAAGTCAACATCATTTGTAAATAAGAATTTTAGTTCAAGTTTATACTTTGGTTTTCTAAAACGAATTTTTTTTCTATTTGCAAAAATAATGTGTTGAATTACCCTTAAAAAAAATAAAAAATAAATAATAATAAAATGATGAAAAAGAAAAAAATGTAGTTGGTAAAAAGGATGCAAGTTATAAATCCTTAGTGTTAATAATTAATATACAAACTCCATCGCAATAAAGTACATGGGCATTTGTCGGTTCGCTCCCGATGTGACATCGAAAGAAAGGGTGGAGGATGTATATTTAGGGTCAGTATCATAATAAGTACACGGACTCTTGTCGGAGGCGTGGCCGATGTGACGTCGAAAGAAAAGTGATACCGGTTCCTAGCCTAATATGTAAATATAATGTATAGTAATAATAATGTTGCAAATTAGAAAATAAATAGTAAAAGTTTCATTCTCTAAAACTAAGGTATTCTTTTGAACCAAAATTTGCAAAAGTCTACAAGGCTTTTTCATCGGAAGTTCATGCGTCTCGATTATTATTCTCCGGATGGGGTCTCAAAAGCCTTAGCACTTACCCGATGACGGTGGGATGCTAGAGAAGAAAGTCATTTATGGGGCAAGTGAACCAACGATGTCTTAGCTAAGGAGGTTTTTGTTTGCTTTGAGTTGTGATCTTACTAAGTGATTAACATATTAGCCCAAAAGGCCCATGTGTAAAGCTTGGTCGGATTTCAACTATCTAAATATGTGGATTTAATGGTTTAAATTAATTTGAGCACACACACTTAAATATATGATTTATGTCGGGAAGAGAAATTCACAAGTTGTAATTATAAGTAGTCTTAGCATCTTATTTTTAACGGTGATCTTATTTTTAAGCTTGGCATGGGAAAAGTGAAAAATCGGGAATGATGAAGTTATCTTTTAAGACACTTTTCAAGTGCTTTTTGTTCCATGATCCTAAAACTTACCACCAAGGTAATGAAAACAATACATTATGTCACACAAGAATAAGTTGTAGTTAGGTATATATCAAGAAAAATCATAAAAAATAAAAAATCTTTGAAAATGGGAATTCGGGTGTTTTATAACTTGTGATCTCTTAGCTCTCTCAACAAAAATCTTTGCTACTTTTCAAAGGTTTAGTTTGGGGAAGTTTTAAGATATTTGGTTATAAGGCATGTAATATTACGTGAGGACACGCAATCGTTTAGTTTGGGGAATTTTGATAAGTGTAAAATACACATATCCGTTAACACCAAAAATGACCCTAAATGACTAAAAACATACTTAAAATGGCAAAAATATACTTGTTTTTGTGTTTTGTGTGTGCAGGTACGGATATATCAAAAATCACAAGAAAACCGTCAAAAACGGGCAAACACGGACACGAGAACGGAAGAACGTGCAAGAGCCGGAAGCCAAAGTCAAATGGTCCTTGTACCTAAGTGGGTCCCTAAACCCTTAAAACCTTACCCGGATACTATAAGTCAAAGCCACTAGAAGACAAAAGATTCCTATGTTACAATCAAGTACCTCATAATTTTCATAATTCACAAATTGGGTCCATAAGGTTAAATGAGCCTTATTCTTGTTTACCCGACTATTAACATCATAAGCCCTAACCATGAACCCAAGTTCAAAGCCCAATAAGCAGTCAAATGCAAACGCCCCCATTAGGTAAAAAAATGGCGCCAAAAAACTGTTACCACTATTACCGTCACTCCATTTTACACACATGAATCAAAACAAAGGGCAGTTAAATTAAAGGGTACAAAGGACAATTCCTGGGAATCATTTACACTATGGGCAGAGTTGACACAACCTTTCTCAGTGGTCATTACCCACTAAAGAGAGACACGTTGGATAGAAGATTAGCATAGAAATAAGATAATATTACATAATTGTATCTCAAAAGGAAGCACCAAATGAGTCCTCACACGGATTGCCAAGCTGGCAATCCATGTGAGCTCTTTTTATGATCTAAACGGTCTGGAAATGAAGCATTCCAATGATTAGCAATTGATCAAGGGCCAAGGTTTGGACGGAGGTCTAAACCGTTTTTGAGGCCCAGAAAGAATTCATGTGGTTTGCTATAAATAGCTCACACTTTCATGCACACGAGAAGGAGAGTCTAGCTTTTCAATTTTAGTTTAAATTGTATTTTTAGCTTAAGTTTAAGTATTGTAAATGTTTTAGCTTATTGTATATTTGTTTCTTTAAAGCCATTGTAATCATTTAAGTACTTAATAAAATCTTCATGCTTTTATTAGTCTGTTTGTCACTTGCAAGTTTTTACTACAATCAAATTCATAAGCTAATGTGTCAAAAGCTTCTCATAAGCTCATTCAAGTCTATAAGCATGAATTTGAGTTTAAATAAGTCCTTAATTTACTTAAACTCTAAATCAGAATAAACTTTTCTCTATTGGCTTTTTTGGACTTTGGAAGGGGATCCAATTTTTGGGAAGGGATTCCCATGGACTTTTACTGCTTATACTTGGATAAGCCGAAGTGTTGTTAAGATCTTAAACACTTAGCTTCTGTTTAGCTGAGAGCTCTAGTAAGTTCTCATTTAAATTTCCTTTGTTCTTCATTATTTAGCGTAATAATTTCTTATTAGTGTGTTCTGTTATTTGCTTACCTCTAGTTGCTTATTGTGCTTATAATTATCTCTTTGTGCTATTTAGTTATAAATTTTCATCTGTTTTTTGCTTTAGGTAGCTTGCTCTTAAATTTTATTACTTGTCTTAAAAATCCTAAAAAGCCAAAAATTAGGTACGCTTGGCTTTTTGATTCCTTTAATTCAGCTTAAATTAGTTGTTGGAATATGTTTATTAAGCTTGTTATTAGCTAATTGTTATCTGGTATCAAGGTTGTAATCACCAGAATTACATTGCTCAAGTTTTATGAAATATGTCATTGCTTAAAGGGGTGTTTGATTTAAGGTAGTTTGACCTTTTATAGTCAAAGGTTTTTGATAAAAGTCTTTGAACCAGCTTTGATTTAGTCTAATATATGGTGTAGTTTTTTGGTTTTCTCAAGGTTGTTTTCAACAAATTGTAAAGTTTAATTTCATTTCTTGTTGTCTCGGGCACGGGGGACATTTTCCCTTTCTCTTAGATTGTTAAAATTTTGATTCAAGCCTCTTAGGCTTGATTTGTGTTTATAGTTTGTTCAAACACACTCAATAGGAGTGTGTAGTGTAGGGGCTTTCCCTTAAAGGTTTCCTGCACATTAGGTTTGAGAATGCTTTTAAGGTCATTTGATAAAAATAACAAAAAAAAAAAACAGCAGTAGTAACAATAAGTTACTACTGCTGTCCTTTTTAGCCTTCATTTAAGTTGGTAATTATAGGAGTTAGGTTCTAAAATTCCAAGAGCTTATAGATTAGATATAGTTAAAGTTAGATTAAGTCTTGTTTCTAATTTTCTAGCTTAATAATTTAGGTGCATTTGCTTTTAAAAAGTTCATAAAAACTCAAAAAGCCCCAAAAAAATAACAATTGTAACTAGTCTAGCTTTCTTAAATATGATATTTCTAGCTTATAATGCTTGTTTTTTGATGATCTGAGATGCTATACTTATAAGTGGTAGGTTAAGTTTCCAAAAGCTCACTTATGTCATAGCTTATAGTGCTTTTTAGCTTGTTAAGTTTTTGAGTTTTTAAGTTTTATTTCTGAGTTTGCTGTTTTTATCTTCAATTTCAATAAACTTTTAATGATTTCAGTTAAAGTAGCTTTTCATATTTAGATTCTAGACATCATTAGCTTTTAGGATTAGCTTTTGTTTTCAAGTTTGAGCTTAAATTGAGTGTTGTGCATGCATTTTAGTGAAAATAAGTTTTTTGTTCTTCAAAATCTTACTTTCTGAGGGAGCAACCTTCATAAGCTCTTTTAGAGCTTATCTTTGTGCTTCAGATTTATAGTGTTTTTTTAAAGTTAGCTTAAAAAACTGTCCTCTTTAAGTTTTAGCTTTTAGATTTCAAAAATAAAAAATTGCAAAAAAAGGGTGTTAGCCATCCTCGAACCCGTGACCTCACCCACACAATACACACGTCTTCCAATTGCTTACAATAGTCATCATCACTTCTCTCCACATTTAATACGTGTACACATTTTTATTTTACTTTTTAATAATAAGTCTTAGCTTATTATACGCTCTATTTAGGAACCTTTTTTTAAGTTGTCTTTTTCTTTTTATTTTTCCTTTAATCTTTGTTAGGTTTAGGATTTTCCCTTAATTTTTCATAATTTTCTATTAAGTAGATTATTTTTAATAATTTTTCTTAGGGTTTTAAGTTCGAAAAATCATAAAAAATAAGATAAATCTTTTAAAAATACAAAAAGTATGTTAGTGTAGTTTTAGAAAAAATACGTTTTTAGATTTTTACAATTCAGTAGTAATGTAATCATTTATTAATCCTTTTAGATTTTAATTTTCATTCTTAAGCTTTTATTATTAATTTTAAAAATAGAATTTTAAATTTAAAAATAGTTTTCTTAGTTTTTATATCATTTTAGATTTTTCCAAGTCTAAAAATCATTTTTTAGAATTTTTAGAAATTAATTTGCTATTTTTTAGGATTTAAATAGATTTAATTAGTTTTTAATTCATAAAAAATTCAAAAATAATCAAAAAATTATAATTCCTTTTTCTAAAATTTTCTTTTATCTTATTTTTGGTTTAGAAATTTTCGTTTGAATTTTATGAGTTTAATTCGCCTTCTAATTTGCTTATAATTGTGCGTTTTATTTGCTCCCCGTTAATTTGCTTAAGTGTTTTAATTACTTTTAATTGTAGTTTTTCAATTGTTTCTTTTAAGTGGTAGATTTAGATAATCAAATCCATCTTTGTTGACCAATTCTAAATCATTGTCCAAGCATTAACGTTCATGGTTTCTCAATTTCACAAAGTCGTTGGGGAAACGACTCGGGGAATAATACTTCCGGTTAAGATACGTATTATAATTATTGTATATATTATATTTTAAAGAGTTTCCTTTTCACCTTTGTCCTCAAGGGTAAATTGGTAATTTTCATCGTATTATATATATTATATATTTTACTCGTATCAGAGATACACAAGTTATCTATTGACATCTCACTCTGAGATCGTTGATATTTGAACAGTTCGGCAAATATGACTCCAGCCTCGGAGTACTATAAAACCAAAATGCATAATAGAAGTTAGAGCAATGTGATCAATAAAAATTATCACGTTTTAGGACACATTCATTTTAAAACATGTTGAAACATCATTCAAGTTCACAAGTGTTAACAAGAGTCCTACGCAATATCCTTGTGATATTTTCCAGAACATCCGAGTAATACTATAAGTATTCACAATGAAGATGGAAATCCTGCTTGAGTCAGCATCAAACAAGTTCTTGGTAGGTGACTTGCGAGATTCTATATGAATCAAACTTGTGACAACTGGATATCGATTTGGTCCAGTAACATGAATATGACGGTTGTTGGAAATTTTGATAAAAGCTTAAAAATCCTGATGTGTTACAAAAATGCTTTTCAGTAATAACTTATTTTGTCGATTGATTTTCAAATCAATTTTTCTAAGATTTTACACTAACGAACGCAGGTTAAAACTGGTGGTGACGAGTATCCCATTCATCCAATTCGATTTATTACCACTCTATCCTTGACTCAGTCTTTTCATAGGACAATTCTTATGAAAGCTCAAGATTTAAGACAAAGGCTTTGCAAACTCTGATTTGAAGCTTTTAGAGGCTCATTTTATGAGAATGTTGGTCAAATACTCAAGATCTCAGATGGCATTTAGACGATAAAGACATATGACGAAGGCTTCAAAGTCAGATCGCAAAGCTATGAAGGAACAAGCATACAACAAATATCAAAGAGAAAGGACCAAAGGACCAAAGGAGCTTAACGACTAATATAGCATCTCTGATCTCATGAAGGAGTTCATCAATTGGAAATACTTGGGGGAGATTGTTACCTCAAAATCATTGAGGAGTTCGAACAGAATGTTCGTTCACTTATGTATTTATAGTCTCGGTCAATCGAATTAGTTAACGTTGTAATAGAGAAAGTATAGGGTAATCAGGCTCGATAGTTAATTATTATTGTATATGTTTAGGAGTTTATCCCAAGCAAAACGAGCTGGGTATCCATAGTAAAATATCCCGAACGTCACTTAATGTGTCGGGGTATATAAATAACTTTTCCACCTAGGAAAAGTAAGTTGGTTCATTATAAAAAATTCCATTTTTCTTTCTTTCTTAATTTTCTCTCTCAACTCTCTATCCTCTTTCTCTCTCTGATTCAACTCACTTTACTTTATCTATTTTTCTTGATCGATTCGTTGGTTTTGTTTGCTTTATGATGTGAGAGTTATACGGGATCCTTCAATTATATCCTTCGCACTTTTACTTTTAAGTTTTTTTAGGCTTAACAAGTTTAGCAAATGGCACAAATAGTCCTTGTAGTTTTTAAACTAGCATACCTTAACAAACTTAATTTGCACAATTATTCTCACAAAAGGCATAAACATATAACATTAGGCACACTTAAGCTAAACTTAATTATACTCTACTTAATAAATGATATCCAGCTTATTGTTTAAAATACTTTATTCCTTTTATTCTAATGACTTTCTGAAAAATAAATTTGAATTTTCTCCACCTCAAGCTAATGACTCGTTTTCTAGTTAAAGCTGTAGCGTGTGTGAGAAGTCGAATGTCTTTGAAAAAATATTTTCTAATGATAAAATGTTTTTATTATGAAAAACAAACACCAATTGTAAATAAGATTTCTCTTATTTTATACTTAAGTTGGA
The DNA here is from genome assembly GCA_026074375.1 of Tanacetum coccineum. Classification (NCBI taxonomy): domain Eukaryota; kingdom Viridiplantae; phylum Streptophyta; class Magnoliopsida; order Asterales; family Asteraceae; genus Tanacetum; species Tanacetum coccineum. The sequence continues at coordinate 75,592 of BQNB010010411.1, read as the reverse complement.
GCACTGTCACGTCGCTTATAGTAAATATCGAAGCAGGGGTTGTGTTGCAAGTAAACACAAGCCATGGCATGGTCATAAAAGTAGACCATGCCGTGAATTAAATTACACGTCGTGAGGTTCAACGTTTTATTTTGAAAAACTTGCCTTTATGGTGAACGATCGGTGTTGCTATCAGATAATAATAGCAAAGCCATATTTCGCATGTTTTGAAACAATTTGAAACTCTGCTCGAAACTTCATTTACAGCCTCGTTTTCATTATTGAATGACATTTTAAGGACAGTAAATCTTACTCGATTTTAGAAGGACATGCCATTATATTTCTTTTTATATTTTCACATTTTTTTTCTTTGATTTTATGAATTTTATATTTTTGTATTTGTTTTTATAAAAAAAATTTGAAAAAAGAAAAAAAAATATATTTTTTGTTTTTAAGTATATATACATATTATACAGGATATTTGAATAGGTACCACCACTATTTATCAAATTCATCTGTCAAGTGTTTCAGAATCTCCGGTGTAAACCTTTGCATTCCCAGCTTGTTGATAAGAAATTCAATTTTTTCTTTTGCAAGGGCTTTTGTGAAGATATCCGCCAGCTGATACTCCGTATTGACAAAATAAAGCTCGATCACCCCATTCTCAACATGCTCCTTGATAAAGTGAAATATGATGTCTATATGCTTCGACCTAGAATGTTGATGTTGTTGCAGTTAAGGCAAAATAGCGTCTTTTTGTATCACGTACATTGGAATTTATATAAATCAGGCCCTAGTCGGTAAGCATGTGATCTCATCCAAAGGATTCTGACTACAAAGCCTGACAATTGCTATTTATTCAGCTTCCTACTGGATCTTATCGCCAGCGCTTTTCTGACTTTTTGATGACCAGACTAAAAGTCTATCTCCCCAGAACTGCATTACTAAAGATGTGCTACGGCGTGTATCTTGACACAACCAGCATGTATCCGCATCTGGCAAAGGTTGTTAAGTAGCAATAGCTAGAATCATTCAGAACTACCTTAGTTCCCAGATAGACGGTTCCTCTTAGATACCGAAAGATCCTTTTGACCGCATGTAAGTGCTTTTCGGTAGGCCTGCTGATAGGTGCACACATGCATCTATAGCAAATTGTAGTCATGTCTACTGGCCTGTAGATAAAGGAGGGTGCCAATCATGCCATGATAGTGTGATGGATCAACTGCTTTCCTTTCTTTATCCTCCATTAGTTTGGATTTCTACACCATAGGGTGTATCTACTGGGTCTCAAGAGTCAAAACGTATTATCTTTAAATATTAAAGGGTATATTTTGACTGGTTAATAAAGATGAGCAAAGACTTTGAGAAACTCTGTTAAGTCCTAGGAAAAAATGAGATTTTGCCGCATCATTTGGGACATTCTCTAATCTTGTTTGAACACGTGATTTTAGCAAACTAGGTCAACAATGTTCAGGTGTAGTTACATCTTATGATATTATCTTCGTCTATATTTGTTTACAAACAATACCAGAAGTAATTCCTTGCCTTCCTAAGATGAATAGTGTAGGATCACTAAGGCCTTTGGAGAAGTCTGAGATATCCGGAACGAGACAAACATGTTTACAGCGTGTGGAGCTTGTTTCAAACCATAAAGAGATTCTTTGCTTGTACACGTGAAATGAGGGTCTATCTGGATCACACAAACCCGTTACACACCTGGCTAACATAAACTTTTTTCCGCTATACCATTCAAAAATGTAGTCTTACACATCCATTTGGGTAGACGACCATTGTCATGTGAGTTGGCTAAACACGAGAAATTCCTTATAGCCTCAATCTTGCAACCGAGAGCAAAAAGTTCTTTCAAAATCCAATTCCATCTTCTTGACGTGGTAACCACGAGCCACTAATCGAGATTTGTTCTTTAGTATACATCACCAGTTCGTCATAGCTTCACTTGTAGATCACTTTCAAAGTAAATAACCTTTAAACTTTATCTGGTCGGGGTACAAGCTCCCATACTCTAAGGCGTTCGAACTCATTGAGTTCTTCTTGCATTGCTTCGATCCAGCATGATTGATTCAAAGCATCTTTATACATCTTGGGTTCAACCGCAGTGAGAAAAGCATCGTAATAACAGAAAAGAACTTGCTCATGTAATTGCAGCCTTGTGGAAACTGGTCTAGCGAGTTCACCGACTATATTTTCAAGTGGGTGATCCTTAGTCCATTTGTTATTGTGTTCAGAAATTTGGTGACTGGGATGCACAATTGTATGGATAGAATCCGATGATGAAGATTGATCAGAATGAATTTCTAGAATTGGGATACCAAAGTACGGATCATTACCCATATGTGCAACTTCAATATCATGATAGTCTTCTTCAACATCGTTAGGACTGATAGGAGATTGAGTTTCGGGTGTTGTTTGAGAGTTACTAGGTGATGGTGCATCTTGGTCAACTGTTGTTGAGGAAAGTGAACTGGTTAATGCAGCGGGTTCTGGAGTAACTACGTCAGCAATTGGAGCAATTACTTCAGGGGATGAGTGATCAACACTAGGTGGAGGAGTGAGTAATTCATCAAATAGCGGTTGAAACAAGAGATCCCAATCACTTCTTGAAGGTGGTACAAACAGTGTTGAAGGAGGAGGGTTTGGCACGAGTCCTGAACTGATTGTTGTAGGAGTCATTTCATAAAGTGCGGGTCCTGAACTACTGTGTTCAAAAGCCATTGCAGTCAGCTCATCAAAATCTACATGAATTGTCTCAATGATTTTTTTTTTTTTTTTTTTTTTTTTTTTTTTTTTTTTTTTTTTTTTTTTTTTTTTTTTTTTTTTTTTTTTTTTTGTTTTTTGTATTTTATTTTTTTTTTTTTTTTTTTTTTTTATTTTTTTTTTTTTTTTTTTTCCCCCTCTGTACGTGGTTGTAATTCAAATGCTTTCTTTGTGGGTGCATAGCCAATGAAAATACCAATATCAGCTTTTGGTTGTAACTTACCCAAGTTCTCACTATCATTTTTCGGATAGCAGAGTGCACCAAATACATGGAAAAATGATAAGTCGGGAGGTTTTTCATGTAAAAGCTCATATGGTGTTTTGCCATGACGAAGACGTACAAGGGAACGATTTTGGGTGTAACATGCGGTAGCAACTGCTTTTGCCCATAAAAATAATGAAGCATTGCATAAATCAACATTGTGTGGGTAGCTTCAATTAGCGTATGATTCCGTCTTTCAACAACACCATTTTGTTGTGGAGAGCGAGAAACAGATGTTTCATGAGAGATGCCAACCTTCTCATAATATTCACGCAAAGTTTGATTAACAAATTCAATTCCATTATCTGTTATGATGCGTCAGACAGGTACTTTAAGCCGCACTTGGATCATCTTGAGAAACTTGATTATGAAATCTGGAGCTTCATCTTTTGACATTTAAGCTACTTTAACCCATCGTAAATCGAGAGTAATCATCACAAGTCTGTGTGTAACATTTCCTTTTAAGGTTATTTTCAATCTTTAATAAATTCCACTATTTATTTTTAGAGTTTTTACGCGTTCGCTTTTAATTATTAACGTATAGTTAAATCGCGTAAAACTAAAAAATCAACGATCAATGTAAAGGACTCCAACACGAATTAAAGTTGAATCATGCAAGTGTGTATTATGATTATAGGCTGTAGATTTTATAACTTTTCATAATTTATTTTGTTGGTTACGTAAAACGCTTACGTTTTAGCAATAATTTACATATCGGTCGTACCGGAAGCCACCTTTACCTTTTCTACACTTATACAAATAACCCTGTTTATACCCAATACTTAATATTTAATTATTTTTCTCACTATACCATCATTAGAAACGGACATGGGTTGGGTTATACATGAAAATAAATCATTTATTTCCTACTTAACTTTTATTACACAACTGAAAATATTACACAAAGTCTGTACTTGGAACCCAATTCATAAAGATTGTCCAATCCTTGGTGTTACTTGGTCTCTTTTTCCAGCACCCTCCTCCTAGGGGAGGGAGGAGGAGAAAAAGTCTCTTACATTTTTGTCCTTATACCAATATACAATCCCCATGGTTTCACTTGGGTAGGTTTTCTTCATATCCACCACTTCCTATATAAGGCAAGCACTAGTCCACCATAATCCTCTTACTCTTCCACACAAGAAAATTCAAGCAAGAACACTCCCTTTTTATGCTCTAAACCCACGGCACACCTTAAGCAATTAGGGTTTCATTTTGTATTTTGCATACAGTATTCCAAGCATTCAAGTGTCAATTCTAAGGTTAACTAAGACTACTCAAGGTGTTGGGGAAGCTTTGGATTCGGGTTAAAAAGGATTTATCAAGAAAACATATTTAGGGTTTTCTTGATTAGGGTTTGATTTTTGGAGGCTTGATTGGGTTTACATCTTGTTTGTTCATCATATTACTTGATTCTATTAGGTCATATTTTAAGTTTTTTCATATATCGTTTATTATTTTCCTATTGTTTAATATTTGTTGCTTTAGTTAATCACCACCTAGTTTTATTTTAAAGTTATATAACAGTTATATGATGTTTATATGGACAAAGGACATGGACATTTAGAGGACTAAATACATGTGGAATATACGATACAACACTTGGAAAAATAATGGTGCAAGGATCTTAAATAAAATAATTACAAACTAACTTTATTAAGTGAAAACCCTAATTTTAATAATTAGTACTGTTGGTATTAGAATTTTAAATCCTTATGTTTATATATTTTATAAAAATAGTGCTCATTTATAAGGATCGTGTGCAGTAATGAACTCGGAAAAAACGGGGAATTTATAACGAACAAGATACGACATTTACAAGTTATATAATATTAATTTATAAAAATAAATATATATACTGTGCATGATCAGTAATAATTTACTGTTCATCAGCGGGTATAAAATTGTATAAATATGATATTTTGATAAATTTTCTTTAATCGAAAACCTCACGGACCTAAAGAACTCGAAAAACGGAAATTATTAACGAACAAGTTTCGTAGTATACAAGATATAATATATTTAATTCTATAAAAATATTTGTTTATAAACTGTTTATGAATAGTAAAAAGCTACTGTTCATCAGTGGTTTAAATTTTATAAATATAATATTTTGATAAATTTTCTTAATACTAATCCACGGACATAAGGATCTCGAGAAACGGAGCTATAACGAACGAGTTATGATTTAAATAAGTTACACATGTTTAATTTTATAAAATAATTTATATAAACTGTGATGAACAGTAAAAGTTACTGTTCATCAGTGCGTTAAACGTTATAAATATGTTTTTGGATAATCATTTTCAATACGGAGACGTGGAATAAGAAACGTATAAAACGGAGTCGAAACGATAAAGATATAAAGTTTTAACTCGCGCGCTTATTACTTTTTTTTATCAATTCTTTTATAAAAAATTAATTTAATAATAAAATATCATTATTAAAATCATACTTTTTACAAACGAAGCAATTTATAAGAAAAATAATTTAGGATACAAGTACAAACGTCTTTTAATTAACAAAGTACGATGTATAATTATTGTTTTAACTTTTAAAGCATTAATAAAAACTATTAGGTGGTGGTGTAGCTATGCAATATGTGATGTTTTATTTACATGAAATACATTATACTCATACGACCTATAATTAATATCGTTGCATTCAAAATGCCGAGACGATTTATTACTTGATTTAGAAAATCAATTAATGACTTACGGTGAGTTCATAGGCCCCACGCTTTTATACAACTATTGTGTTTTTGCAACTTTGGGGGTGAGAAACAATGCATTGTTTTACATTTGGACGCAAGTACTCTTTTAAAACTATTACGAGTTGGACTTAAGTAGCTAAACCCACTATTGCCACCTTCATGAAAATGTCAATTGCTAGTTAGCGAGCGCGAATGTTAATGATGATCTATTGGGTTTGAAATCCCCCGTGTCGGGTGCAAGGTAGCGCTCATCAGTTTTCGGATACTAGGTACCGGGGGAAAACGAACGTAATTGACATGTCGGAAAAATTTGGATGTTGCGGGTTTGACATCTACCATGGGGCACATTTAGTGCATTTAAATTGCATACATATATGTCGGAGCTTCGTGTCATGATTAGTGCACTCGTAAATACTTTTGAGATATGTTTGTGTTACATGTCTTACTTGGAAATCTTGTGGTCCTACTTTATAACATTTACTTAAACCCTGTGAATTCACCAAACTTTTATGTTGACGTTTTAATGCATGTTTTTCTAGGTCAATAAGGTCGAGACAACAAGGATACATTAGTGGTCATCATTTGGGAGTCCATTTACTATAAAACGATTTGGAGCATTACATTTTGGAATAATTGTTTGTCTTAAATCTTTACTTTTCATGGGATGTTAACTATTTAAGCTTCGGCTATTGTAACAAACAAGTATATTTATATCCCAAATGTATCAATTTTTAAAACGACTAATTTTGTGGTCGTTCTTCTTATATCGTGCTTGTTGATCTATGAAGTAACATCTCCCCAACCTATATTCCGACTGCGAACCCCATTTTTGGGGGTTGTTACAAATGAGGATGCTAATTCTTTTCGTTAACACTTGGCGACACGCATTGGTCCAAAGATTCCAATGTGCAAAAAAGATAGTGTTTTTTCTTGGTTGGTGTCTTTAGATATAGTTTTGTAGGGTTTCTTATTGACTTTTCCCCATTGCAAAGACAAAAACACCTGATGGTCCTTTTCAAATTATTGCTTAGGGAGACTCGATCAAGACCCATGTCTAAGCTAAATAACGGTTGATGGCACCAAAGTTCGGATGGAACAGGACGTGGAGGTGTCCATAGCCAGGACTTAGTCTTTGAGGCTTTTGACAAGAGACATATAGGAGAGGACGTCATCATATCTCCAAGAGACAGAGTATACAGATTGTTGCCTCGAGATCCAGTTAATAGATCAACACCTTCTAAATTTCGAATGAAGCAGGTGTGTTGACGAAAAGCAACTTCAAGGTTCGAATCACAAAATTGCCCAACGGAGAATAAGTTGTGTCCAAGTCCTTTCCAAATTAGTAAACTTTGAGATCGTACATTCCAAGTGATAATCACCATATCCAATATTATTTGCCACATGATCATTTCTGAATTTGACTGTACCTAAAAATTTATTGACGAAATTGGTGAGCTGAGAGCGATCTCCGGTCATATGCTTGGAGCAGCCGGAGTCCAAATACCAGAGAACAATTTGGATGACCTGCAGTCATCAAGAGAGGAAGATGGAACATCGGAAACTATGGATCCCCAAGATTGGTGGTTCCTTTTGTTAGCAGATACCAGATTTAAGAACCTTTGATTTGCTATCAGGAACATATGTTAGATTTTTAGGTTTCCTTGGAGGAAATCAATGTTGACAACAGGCTTAGGTTGCTTTCATTTTTTAAGTAGTTGGGTTTCCTATGGGGTACTTCAGTAAGTTGTGGTAATCCTACTTAAAGGCTCGTTATTTCTATTATAGTGAAGGTAGTGGGTCTGTAGGTATCCTGATGATATCCAAATATTTGTAACACCTTTTTGATGGTTTCCAAACTTTTATCTTTGAACTTTGCGTAACAGATCTTGGATTATCAGAAAGCATGCAACCATTACACTTAACACATTTAAGTTCAGAATTCGCATTAAGCTTGGATTGTTTTTATGCATATAAGCAATTCTTTAGGTTTAACAACACAATCTTTTTTTTTTCAAACTAGATTTACTTTCCTAGGGTGGGACATCAACTGTCTACATTTACTTCATTCTGGTTAATACTTGGTGTTTGCGTTTCTTATCTTTCTTCTTATATTGCTGAGGCTGTGATCGATATGCACTAGTAGACGGTTTTACTCCTGTAGAAGACAACATAGGTTTGTTAGAAACTAGGTTTGATGTAGAGGCTATTTTGGTGATTGTGTATCCTGAGGATGTGACGGGCTTAGTGAATCTAACTCTTTTGTCTTGTTCCTTTGGGGTAACAGCAATAATTTTCATCAGTATGTTGACACTCGGGTAGGTTTTACTGATGTGTGTAAGCAACTCTTGAATTAGTTTAGCATACCTACAGGCAGATTCTAAGGAATGATCTAGTGGGTATTTTGATTTAACATGTTCAACTAGATCCCTAAGAACTGTAGCTTCTTATTGAGAGCGCTTAATATAGGCAGAGTGAGCTGTCTTTTTATTCAACAATTTAAGGGTTATTGGTTCCACATCAATCTTAAGCATTTCTGGATCACTAGGGTGTTTTGTAACATCGTTATCAACTAGAGCTTTTCCTTTAAGTTTCCTTAAATCATCCTTAAGATCTGTAATTACCAAAACTTTTTCCTGAAGACTAGCATTTAAATCAGAGATTTCCACAGACTTTAGATTAACTTGATTAATTAAATCATTACATTGTTCTTTTGATCGAATACTTGTTGGTTTAATCGAGTCAAAAAGTTTCTTATAGATCTGTTTTAAATGCTCATTCTCAGCAATAAGCTTTGACACCTGATTACAATCCTTTAGTATATATAAATATATAAATATATAATATATAATAGGATAATATCAATTATAGAAGAGTAAGAGAGTATTCTGTAAGGATTTTAAAAGATAATTACTTTTGACCAAAGTAAAATCCCTAAAAAAACTTTTCGGGTCGTGTCCCGACGAGGTGCGAATTTGAAAATCGGTTACGTTTGTGATCGCGCGTTTGAATGGTCAATATTTGATTTTGGATTCTATTTCTACTAATAATATGCAAAGACAAGTAAAGGCAAACCTAAAACGAAAGCAATTACGGCTAAAACACTAAAAACGATAACGGGATTCAAATCCCGTTCTTTAAAAAAACTAAATTATACAAATTTAACCATCTGCAATGAAAAATTTAAATTTTTATAAATCCTAATATGATAAAAGAAATTTTTCAAAAAAGAATTATATTTTTTTGACTTTTATATAATTTATTTTGAATTAAAAACGGATTTAATCTAAAAAATTAATAATAAATACTAAACTAATTTGGAAAATTCTGAAAAATTTGTGAAAAGTACTTTGCACTATGCTAACCATAGAAAAATAAAACGGGGTCAACAGCTTATTTAAATAAGCTGATAATAAGCTAAAATGGGATGTTAAGCTTAATGGCTAAAAAGGTGTTATATAATTAATCTTGCAATCAATAACCGGAAAAGTCCCAAGGGCATGTTGTAGTGGAGGTGTGTGTGTTAAAGTGGTTTTGTTGGGTAAGGTCTGGGGTTCGAGCCTTGCTACCTTGGACTTTCCTAATATCCCATGTTTTTATTTTCTGAAATTTTCTTTTTGGATAGCTTTAACTGAAATAAGAACTTTTAGAAGTGACTTTTTTATAAAAACCTAAAATAAGCTGAATTAAGTTAACAGTTTTGGCTTTTTACACTAAGACTTAAAGAGCTAAACTGTTTGGCTTTTTAGACTTAATAAGCAAACATGAAAACTAATTAGCTAAAAACAAATGATTACTAAACCCTAATAAGCACTAATGAACAAAAATAAGCTAACAATATGAGCTAAAACTAAGCTTAAATGACAGAATTACCTAAAAGGCTTTTAAACTTAAATTCTAAACTAAAAGTGCTAATAAGCTTTAATAAGCTCTAATCTAAACTAAATAAGCTAACAATACTTGAACCTATCCTAATAAGAAAATCTAAACACAACTAAAGCAAATCTAATAAGCCAATAAGCTCAGAAAAGCAAATAAGCTTATTGGCCAAAACTTTTGACTAAACAGCCAAAAAGGCACTTTTCTAGCTTAATTTTAAGCTAGAAAATGGATCCTTATGGCTTAGAGACTTATAGCACTGTAAAGATTATACAATAAGCTATCTAAATCATCAACCAGAAAACATTTTGAAAATCAAATAAGCTGTTTAAAAGGCTTATAAAAACGGTTGTTTTAACTCAGTTGTTACCTGAGGTGTTTTTTAAAGTTTTTGTAACATACATAAAAAGTCAAAGGGAGGCCTAATTTAAGCTAATCAATTAGCTCAGAATACTTCCAATAAGCACAGATATTCAAGTAAGCAACAAAAAAAACTTATGCTAATAGATTAGAAACCTAAAATCAGATTAAGCTACTAGAATTTAAAGATTGAAAGTGAACTTTTTAGACTCAAAACACATGAACAAGTGTTTGACAAATTTGGTTGCAACTTAAATAATAATAAAGTGTAGGCTACAACTACCTCAACTAATGCATGAACAAACACCATTTGGAGTCTACAAAAACATGGTACTACACAGCAGTTTAGAACAAAGATTCAAGATAAGCAAATATAAACAATTATGTAGCCACAAAACCAAATTTCAAGTACTTAAAACCAAATTTAAACCTTAGACAACTAACTTAAATTGACTACAAGAATTCTAATGATCTAACAAAATGCTCAGAATCAGGTCAAACGGGTTCATTCAGTACTACCAACGGGTTAGGACTTTCTAGCTAAACACCCATTTAGAAATTAAAATTCCATTTTAGACTTGTAAAATTTAGATTTAAAGCAACTTTTAGCAAGACCAGATGATAACTAAGTTATATAAGCAATATTAAGCAAGTTTCAATAAGAAATAAGCACTGAATATAAGCAAGACAGAATAAGCAATCTTAAGCTATAAAAACCAAGATTTTATGAAAACTTAATCAAATGAGCTACAAACTACTAGACACATATAATAAGCAATAAACATGGTAAATAAGCATAAATAAGCAAGAATAAGCCAGAAATAAGCAGTATAATAAGCTATGACAGTTTATGAGATAAAACTTGAAATTGAGAAACTTACAAAGCCCTTGCTCAAAACAGGGCAAATAAGCTTACAATAAACTGATCTACAAGCTCTAGCTTGTCAAAGATAAGCTTGTGAAACCCATAAGCCCATCCAGGTTTGGCTTATCATCCATTTTTAGCTTTTTTTGGTAAAAGACTTAAAAACTATAAGTTATGGAAAAACTTATAGTGCTTAAGTTAACAGCTTAAGTATGAGTTAAAAAGAGCTTTTGTGAGCTTATAAAACGTATTCTACAAAGTACATTAACTTAAAACAGATTTAACATAAAAACTTAATTTTCATTAAACTTGAATAAAACAGTACAAAGCTTTTTAAAGAAGTACAAACTAATATAAGCTGAAAAACTAAAACTAAAAACTAGATGCCTTTAAAGGCTACAATGAGTCCTATTTATAGAGAAATATTAGGTCTTGAGGCTTGCTCTTTGTGCTTCTTCTGTGAGTGATAACTGAGGTGTTTTTGTTGTGTGAGTAAGTCGAAAACCAATCTTAGCCCTCCATTTTGTGTGTTCTCCAAGTCAAGTGATCTCAACCCTTTAATTTTTTGTCTTCAACCTTGAACGAATAAGGTTAAAAGGGATTGCCAAGGTGGATTTTTGGTATTGGTGAAGTGGGGTAATGGAGAGGAGAGAAGGACGTTTTGTCATCGGGGTGCATCGGTTAGCTGAGGTGGAGAAGGTGAATAGTGTTAATGGGTTTTGGCGGGTAATGGGTGCGTTTGTTTTGGTTTAACGGGCGTTTGCCCTGTTTTTGTTATGTGTTTGCACCGTTAGTCCTTTTGGACTGACACTGTTAGTCCTTTTGGACTAACGGTGTGAAGGGGATAAGGACCTTTGGTGTAAATGGGTTAAGGGGTTAATGGTTAAGTGTTAATGGGCCATTAGGTTGGGCCGGTTTTAATGGTTTTGGACATAAGGCTTATAAAACTTAAAAGTTTTATAGAAAAAGGCTTAATGGGCTGACCCGGCTTATCTAATAGGTACGAGTTGGCCCATTTAAGATTTCTTCGGATTCGGCTTCGTCTTTGACTTTGACTTTGTTGACTTTTTGGTTGACTTTGACTTTGACTTTTTCACGCTTTTCCTTTTCCAGTGACCTTGGTTTTGTATATTTTGGCATGATTTTGTTCCTTTAGTGAAAATTCGTTACTGCACAATTAATAAATCACAAAAACACTAAATAAATGTATTTTTAGTTATTTATGTCTTTTAGGCAGTTTTTTAGGCAAAAGGTTGTGTAATTTAGCAATACCAAAATCCCCCATATCTATACTATTGTCGTTTGTCCTCAGTAATGCCTATCGTAAACCTTAGAAAACCAATAATCTCAGTCCCCTTCGACTAATTACCTCGAAAAGTAGCTAAGTTTTCATCAAAAGGAATTAAAGACTCATAAGTTTTGAAAAGCCCTGTTTTAACCATTTTTAAATATTCACACTTATTCCCACACATGTTTTTGTATTTTTCTATTTTCTCAATTTTTTTCACTTTTCTTTTTAGCAACTAACTAGAATGTTTGGACTTTCGTTATTTTCATAACTTTTAGGGTCACGGAATAAGATGCATTTCAATCCTAAAATGCCCAAAAAGGATAAATTCATCGTTCCCAACTTTTCACTTGTCCCAAACCAAACTTAAAAACGAAATCACCGTTAAATATAAGCTAAGATGCTAACACTACTCATACTTGTACCTTGTAAACTTTTCGCTCCGACAATTGTAATATATTAGGTGAATGTTGCTTATTTCGAATTTCACCCATTGATCAACGTTTTGCAAAATTTCTATGTTTACGTACCAACAAAATGTAATGAGTTTGAAGGTGAGATCATCCCATAGTAGCGAACTTTCGTCTCGGCACTCCCATCCTTGCCGGGCTGTGGACCAGGCCCTTTTGACACCCCACAGGAGAACGTAATCGGATCAACGGACCTTCGGTTTCAACACCCTTGGATTCTCGTTTAATACATTTAAAATTCACAACTTATAACGAATTGTCTTTAGTTCAAAGCATATTGAAAGTTTAGAGAAAAGAGATTTTTCCTATATTTATTAAATCACATATATTACACTTAATATAATTACACATCCTGTAAACTAAGGAAATCCTTGACCTTTTAGAAGGCTGCAACATCGGTTGTGAGTCGGCAAGATGCAGCAAACTTTTATCAGTCTCGGATAAATACTTATGAGGGCCTTTTTTAGAAGATGCTACATCGGTTGTTGAGCCGGCAAGATGCAGGTAGTAAACTTTTTATGTTTGCGCACAGTTTTTATTTTTTGTACCTCATTTTCATTTTTATTTTAACATATAATTACCACGATATAGAGAAAATTTCTTTTGGAAAATTTAAATATAAAATTTAAACCTAAAATTGATTGATTAACGATATACTTCAAAAATGTTGATTTTAAGTTTGTTAAATAATTAAGATATCACTATCAAGTAGGACAATCGATCGGAGGTAGGGGAGGATAAAATAAATGCTTAGCCATATTATTGATGAGAGAAAAAGTGTAGAGAGAAGATGTGTGTGTCTAGAGAGAGAAAGTCAAGAACACACTTTACAAAATGGAATCTCACCCCTCTAATGAGATAGTATGGAGGGGGTATTTATAGTCCTAGTGACACCTAACTATTGTAACTTGTCATTATTAGTCCCTACGTGTCACATTATAACTAAACTATTGTAATTCTGATATGTCACAATATTTTAAGGCCTAAAACAATCTTCCCCCAATATGTCGGACACATACGGAATTTACTTACAATGTTCTATTAGTAAATTACAATAATATAAAGTCTTTCCAAAAGGATTCTAAAGCTGAAGATGTCTTCTGAGGTCTCATTGTCTTGAAAACTTGTACTCCAGCTTGGGATCTTCATTGTCCCTTATTTGATTCTGGACACCATTGTTTATGAATGAAACTAGGCATTTACTCCCCCCCATTCCACTGCAGCATGTCTTGAAAAGCTTTCTTCATAGACTCCTTTTTGGCGAAGTTTCTGAATCAGCTTCCCCCCAAACCAACATCCCTATCTTGAGCAGATTCTGAAACTTTAAAGTAGCTTGAACAATCTTTATACCTTGTCATTTGACCGTGCAAAGCGGTAATTTATGTAGAAGTCAAACCACACCAACGGACCACTGCTTCTTGTTATTAGGGCTTCGTGAATATTCGTTTCGGAAGGTACATGCGAGGAAATCACGCAACAATTCTTTCTCAGTATGCTGAATACTTCATAAACTTTATAAGTAAAGTTTGTCTACCACTACTTCCCCCTGGAAGTTGACATGGTAACATCAAAGTCAACTAAGTCCCGGATGTACACATTTCCCCTATGATGGTTGCGAACTCTCGGAAGCATCATTGTCGTGTACGCCCATATACTCGAGAAGTTTTTGTCTTAAGCACAAATCTTGAAATCCAAACAAAGGATTTCCCTCTTGTCTTCAGAAACTGTAGAGGAGATGAAGCAAGAATCAAGAAACTTGGTATAATCAAGGGTCTTGTATATGAATGTCGTTGAAGAACTTTGAGAATTTGGCTTAGACTGTGAAGTATCATTGTCTTGGAATCGCACAATAATATCCCGTGAGAATTGCTGATTACATCTCAACCTTTAAACTCTCTGGCTAACGTACTAACCTCGTATTCTGTGGGCTATTGTTGTGATCACTTGGTGAAGTAAACCCGATATACCAAACTTGAAAATGAAGTAAGATCTCCCAAATTTGTTACTTAAGCTTGCACAGTTGTTAATTGTTAGACGTTGCAAGATAGATTAAAATCTAAAGTACTTATACCCAACCAAAAAAAGTATAAGAATGTACAAACCTCTGAAATATCCAATCGACTTCTGCATTTGTCACTGTGTTACAAATGTAACTCCTTTAAGTGATAGTTAACCAGGTCTGTAACCAACCACCCCTGACTGCTAGTAACTAGATAATTCAAGTCTCAATCATAACTATTGTACGTTCAAGCAAGTTATCAATCGATAGATTGGGTTTAAAGAAAAGGGGTAGAAAATAGAAGGAAGTCTCGATGATGAAATAAGTAAACGCCTTCATGAAACTCAACTTCAAATCGAAATAAGGCGATACCAAATAACTTCGTAATCAACTTGACATGTTAGTCGAATTCTTTAGCCTTTTTATCTTTTAGTATATTATTATTCGGATCAGTTTTAGCTGTTATGTATCATATTTGTTATGTTGTATGTTCGTGAAGTCGTTAAACTAGGTCGAATGTTATTTGATTGATATTTGACGTCATTCAGATTAAACATCGTTCCTAGTCTAAATCGTTAGCCTCAAAATATTTGAGTACGATCAATGGAAGTTCGTTCTTTATTTTATTTGGTCTCTGGATACTAATATTAATGTCGTGGTATTAGGTTGTCGGGTAATCGGGCTCTTTTTTGTTATTTAATCGGTCACGTGTATCGGGCGGAAAGCCCAAGTAAAAAACGAGCACGGCCCGTTAGAATTACTAAATGCATGAAGCCTATAAATACATCACCTAAGGAAGGTGGAGGTGGTTGGTTATTTGTAACATTTAAAAGGGTAATATCCAGAATTCTATTTTTTCTCTCTAACTTTCTCTATCTAGATTATCTCTCTACATTTCTTCTAATCTTCTTGTTATTCTTTATCTGAAGTGAAGTGATTAAGGGTTACCGAACTTAAACTTGTATGATAAGTTTTAGTCTCGGCTCGTCCATAAAAAACTCAGCCAATTAAACATTACTTGTACCGAAATTTGGAATATATAGTAATCACGCTTATCAAAAAATCAACAACAAGACAAACAACTTCATGGATATAATACAATGACTTTGGACTTTTAATTCGGACTACAAGGGATACATAATCAACAAACTTTAACAACAACATTAATTTTCACGGTTTTTCTCTCGTTTTGTAACAATCACGCGAAAGAATCAATTTCTAGGTTTAATTCTTTGACTTGTAAAAATCCGTGGAAATAATTACTTTCAATTAAACCACAATCAAGAAACACTAATAACACTTAAGATCTTCAATCATTTTTCACTTCATAATTCTTTAATCATTCATCATGACATCTCTCAAAGTGTAACTTCCAAACCGACAGTCAAATGCATAAAAATAATGGAGCAGGTTCAAGGGATCGTCCAAATTGCTTGCAACCAGGGCGATATGCACAATTGGGCGATCTCGGTTCTTACGATACATTGATACAAGACAAATGGTGATGCCTTGGGATTGAAGTGCATTCTTAAGGTCTACATCAATCGTTTGTCACAACACCAGTTTTCCTGTTACTGAGGATTCTCCAGATTTCCTGAAAAAACAACTGTCGAGAATGTTACGAATATGGACTCCTGAGAAAGAGTCATTATGAATCAGAAAAAGAAGCGATATATGTAATTATATATTTTATTATTCAGCGAATACTATACAGCGATTCATATGATATTGACTGAATGGAGACGAAATATATCAACTGATGAAGTTGTCAGGACCGCTCAAGAACTGTGGGACGGAAGCCATGAAAGGTTACAAAAGGTGAATCATCAATATCAAGATGTCTCAAGACAAAAACTTATTTTGGAGTTTGGTCATTCACCTTCTCCGATGGAGAACAATTGAGTATTATCAACAGATTCTACAAATGATGAAAGAAATAATCAGAAAACACCTTGACGTTGCAACGAATGCAAGTCAATGTTCAATTTCTTCAGCAACTTCACCGAATGGTCCAGATTTCGTCACATTGTGAAGCAAACACACAAGTTGGATGGAGTTTTATACCAAGCTAATTTGACATTCATGAAACATACCAAATGGAAGTTATGACTCAGTGCTGAAAGGATGGCACATCCCCCCTACACCCAGAATGCTAACCCCATAAGCACTTGTTGCTATGCTTCAAACCTTCAACGACCCGTATTATCAATATTCAAAGTCTCAAAAATTCAATATGCACCAACATCAAAAGCTTACTTCCAACCAGATTCATGCAACTACAAGATACAAAGGTAAAGGATAGCCAAACAATCACACCACCATCTGAGTCAGGCTTCTGAAGAAGACAGTAGTGATCCTGAACAAGTCTCAGAAGGATAAAGACATGCAGAAAGAATTTGGCTCTCATTGAAAAGTACTTCAAGAAACTCTACAAACCTACCAACAACAACCTCAGAACTTCATCAAACACCAGAAACAGAGAATGTGGATATACTCCAAGGTACTAGGATTGACAATTCTGACTGGACAGTTTGGGAATCAATGTGGGCCAGTGTGTGTTGGGGCTTAGGAAACTATAGGTGTCCAGAGTGCAAAAACAGTTTCTGGGATACAGTGTTTTAATTGCAAGGAGTTTGGACATTTTGCTAAGGAATGCAGCGTGGAAAGCCAAAAAGGGTTAAAGACTCCACGTATCACAAGGAAGATGTTGTTGTGTAAACAAGCTGAGAAAGGTGTTCAACTTCAAGCAGAGCAATCTGACTGGCTAGCAGACACGGATGAAGAGATTGATGAACAAGAGTTGGAAGCACATTACAGCTACATGGCAAAGATCCAGGAGGTTCCTAATGCAGACTCAGGCACAGACGCTGAGCCATTGGAACAGGTACAATACGATACTGACGATAATGTGTTTGCCAATTGAATCATACATCACTTTTGACCAATCTGAATCCATTAGTAACACATGTGCAGTGGAAACGGATGATAGTAATGTCACTCCTGACTCACCGGATATGTGTGATAATGATATTCAGGATGACCAAAATGATGTAGAATGTGATGATGAGCGTGTTGCACTTGCTAATTTAATTGCTAATTTAAAGCTTGATGTCGATGAAAATAAAAAGATTCAAAAGCAATTAAAGAAAGCAAATGCAACATTGACTCAAGAGTTAACTGAGTGCAAATCTATTCTTGCGGAAACTAGTAGAACTCTAGGGGAATCTAATAGTATTCGGGATAGTTGCTTAGTTGCACTTCAAAATAAACAGACTGAGTTTGAGAGGTACAAGGCCTTTAATGATCGTACAGTTGACTATGACAAACTTGAACGTAAGTTAAATGAAACTCTAGGACTATTAGCTCAAAAAGAAATTGACATAAAAGAAGGTTTAAAAGTGAAAGCCTACGAAATTTCTGTTGTCAAAGAGAAACATGATGAGTTAGTCAAACAGAGTCTTTTAACCAAGTCACATTACGAAGGTCTTGTCAAGGAGAAAACAAAGGTAATAACGGATTTGAAGCTTAAGGAAGAAAAAGATATTGACAAAATGATTTCAATGGAAAACCAATTAAAGTTTTTGAATGAAATTGTTTACAAAAGGAGTCAATCAATCTAAACCATTCATATGTTAGCACCCAAATGCCCTACATTTAATGGAAAACCATGTTTGTATCCCACATGACCAATCTAATCCTGCAAACAGACTCGTCCCCGATAGGGAAGAGATTTTGACTCTTGAAGAAGAGAGTCGATCAAAATTAAATAAAGACTTAGTGAAACCTTTTGACTACACAAAGTTAAATAGTCTTTATGAAATTTTTAAACCCCCGACACAGCATTATGAAATTCAGTTCGCACAGGCAAATGAAATAAGAAAGAAAATGTGGAGAAAATCATTTGTGAAAACAAAACCAAATATTTTCAAAAACATCAATTTCTTACCAGTGTCAAAATCAATAAGCAAAAGTAGACAAGCATACAATGTCATGACGAATAACATTAATCATCTGAAAGAAATTGTCGATCAAGCCGATCAAGCATGGGTAAAAAATTCAAAGACATCTTTCATCTTCGTAACCCAACTGCTCAAGATATGGAAATCCTAATTAAGACATGTTTGATACCCCTTGCCCTTAAGACTCAGAATGATAGTTTCGCATTTGTTCATGAACTTAAGCAAGAAATGCATGCAGATTTAAAGTACGTTGAATCTCTTGAAGATGAAATTGATGAACTTGAATCTGATAAGGCAGAATTTTCCAACATGTATGATATGCTTTTGCAAGAATGTGTGTCGAATGATATTATGTGTTCATATTTGCAATCTTTATCTGATTTAGATGAGATCACTGAATTACAATGCTTATATCTTCATAAAGTCAAGGAATGTGACTGTCTTGCACAAAAGCTTTCTGAACAAACTGAATTTGTAAGTAAAGAGATTTACACTAAGCTTTTACGAAGTTTTGCTAAATTAGAAAAACACTCAATTTCTCTTGAAATCGCTTTACAACAATGTCAAGAACAACTAAAAAATGACACAGTTTGCAAAGAAAAAGCGTCAAATGTATTTCGAAAGGAACGTGAACAATATTTTGAAATAAAAGATTTGAATGTCAACTGTTAGGACAAGAACATTGCAATAAGTGAGTTAAAAGAAATTCATTTGAAAAATGGAAAGGAAAAAAAATCTTGTTTTATGGTAGAAGTTTGCGTGGACACTAAGTTTGAATAATCCATCTGATCTGTTCGAAACAACCAAATGCTCAAAGGATTCCAAAACCATCAGTTTTAGGAAAACCGACTCCTTTTTTAGACTCTCTTGAGAGAACAATTTTGCAAGAAAAAGTCAGTTTCAAAATACTATTGAGTTTGTGGGTCTTTTTCAAGATCCAGTACTCCTCAAAATTTGCCATCATACAACAACGCAAGCGTTAAGGAAACATAAATGTGATTTAAACATGTCATGTTATCGATTACAAGTAGTATAATACAATCTAGAGCACCATAGTTGACTCAGAATTTTGGAATAATAATCTCGCCAATGTCTACATCTACAGGAGTAGCTCACAGAACTTAATGTTTACCAAGACCATGACTAGGAGCAATCAAATGAGAGGATAAGGTTTGCAAAACCTTGTCAAGTGATGCTTAGATGACTGACAGTAGATAGACCACCCTTTAGGATTTTCGTTATTTCTATATCAAACAAGGCTGTAACTGCATGTTATGACAGTTTAAATTCTAGAACTTCGATATGTTAATGTTGTGAGTGTGCTATTGTGGAAAATGCGTGTTTAATTTGAAATCATGTGCTGTGTTTCTAAGTTTTTGGAATGGACAGTGACTGATAGAACCTAAGTAGCTAATTGTAAGTGCTATTAGTATTAGAATACCCAAAAAAGTCATTGCGAAACAAATTGTGCAACACCCCATTAAGAAAACAGTTGCTTCAGAATTACTACACACCCCCCCCCCCCCCCCCCCCCACCCCCCCCCCCCCCCACCCCCCCCCCCCCCCCCCCCCTAATTCTATGGAGTTACTCTTGGATGCTTTATATGAGAACTAGTAAGGGCGTGCAAATGGTGGATAGCGCAACAATGCCCATCAGATATATGGGTGCTAATGACAAATGGAAATGGGTACCTAAAGTTCGGAATGAAAGTGTGAATAAGAAAGTTAGTTTTGCCATAGATAATGTATCTAGGATAACTAATGTCTTAAAACTCACAAACACTTTAGGATCTAATTTGTCATGTATTCCATCGTCCTCTAATTCTCTCTGCAGATTATTACAACTCATCCTATTCATTGTTGACCTCGGGATGCCACAAAGCACATGACGGGCAATTATCATGCTGTGCAATTTTCTATGTTCCATGTAATTGCATGCTAATATTTGTTTTCCTATTGTATTTCAGGGACAAATTTTAATCACAAAGATTTCAAATACTAAGTGATATTAGTATTTAAAATAAAGGAGGAGTAAATGTATTTTAAATATGATCTGAAAATAAATAAGTGTCTTTATCGATCAAAGTGTTGATACTCTTCTGAAAAAGGTCTTTTTATCGGTTACGATTCCATTACCTACATCTTATTTCACGACAATTGTGAAGTCATAAAGGGTGGTAAGGTTAGGTATTGTCCTATGATCCAACCAGGAACGAAGGGATCTACCCAAGGCACTCATAGGTAAGAAATAGCAAGTCCTTAGGGTATGATTGGAAATGAATGTGTTAAGGGAGGAATGCCAGACTAAGATATGAGCTAACATGGAACATCACAACATGGGTGTTCGTAATGACGGTTACTTGGTAAGCATTTGAAGGGGTTGAAGAATTAAAAAGAAATGTATGGATAAAGGTGTATAAGAAATGTAGCCCTCCAACACTACTTAGGCTAAAACCGGTGTGGTCAATACATATGCTGTCAGAATCACAATGTTATTGTGACATTGAAAACGAGATATGGACACAGTGATGATCCAATGCACAACCCTTCCAAGGCATTCGGGTTTCTCTCAACAGAAACATGTCTCATTTGTCACGGAGATACACATGACTTTCTATGTCTTTCTTTCTCCGAGATAGTGATATTGAATAGGTGGAAGTCTGCTCCAGTCTTCGATTACTAAAAAAACCAAAACGACTAATCGAGTCTAGTGATAAGAGATCATAAATAAATTCATTAGGACTCATTCCATTACTTACTCTGTGTTGAACACCATTAAGTTCACAAGACTGTTAACAAGAGTCCTACGAATTATCCTTGTGATTATGCCAAAACAGCCGAGTGATACTTATGTACTCACAATGAAGATGGAAATCCTACTTAAGCCAACATCAAACAAGCTCTTGTAGGTGAACTTGCGAGATTTTGTATGAATAACCTTGTTGTTTGTCACTAGAAAGGAAAACGAAATGGTTCGATTCAATGTGAATAAACTTGTTCTGGAAATGAAATGACGGCTTAATCAGACAAAGATAGTAACTACTGATTCACTCTTACGTGTTGTCTGCTTTGAGATGTTTCGGTAATAAAGAACTAGAAAGCATGGTAAATCAATACATTTGTGTTAAAAGTATCCTATTCTTTGAGCTGGAAACCCTTATCAAGAGCATTCTTGAATCTACCTGATCACAGTGTACAATATTTATACTGTAAAAACGGTTCCTGCAGATACTGAAGGTTAATCCTTACCTAATCCGGACGAATGGACAAAGCATTATTCGTCCCAAGGCTTTATTGCTAACTGTTTTATTTCAGGATACATTAAGATGGGGATGGTGCATGCCTTATTAGTTGAAGTCGGATTCATTACCACATGCTTCATGCTAAATTTACAAAGCATTCTATAAGCATCTAGATTATTGAATCCATGAAGCTATAGAATTAAAGACAAAGACTTCGCCACAGAAACTCTGATATACAGGATCTTGCTTAAAGAATATCAAGTCTTTATGGGAGATTGTTAGCAAACTTTCAAGATGATGTAAAGTAAGAGCATGTGGCCAAGGACACGATCGCAAGGTGGCAAAGACGATCAACACAGAAGGATAAAGATTTAAAGATCCCGAACGAAAAGACAAAGTCAAAAGACAAGGAAAAAAGCTCAAGATCATAGATCACATAGCATGAAGGAACAAGCCTACAACATAGATAGAGACAAAGATCACAAGAGCTTAACGACAAAAGCAATCTCATTGATCTCACAAAGGAGTGTCACAATGAACTCACTTCGGGGGAGATTGTTAGCCTTAAAATATTGAGTCGAACAAGGAAGTTCGTTCATTTATTATATTAGGTCTCGGTCATTAATTAATATACGTTGTAATAGGCTAGACGGGTAAACGGGCTCTTAAATGTAAGCTAACCGGTCACGTGTATCGGGCGAAAGCCCAAGTAATCTCAAGCTCGGCCCGTAGAAATACTAAAGGCATGCAACCCTTTTAGTTTAGGTACATATACACCTCCTCATGGAAAATGAGGAGAGTTGGTCATTTGTAATTTTCCATTTTGCAAGTAAACTTCCATTCTACCTCACTTTCTCTCTCTACTCTCTCTCTATAATTCTTCTCATCTTCTATCTTAATTTCTTGTTCTAATTATGAATTAAAGTGATTCCTTGGATTCGACACTTTCAATTGTCTAAAAATGGTAAATAAGAACTTATATTTTTTGTAGAAATTTATCATTGGGATGCTCCAAAATTTTGGTGGCATGGCATTGGATAGTATACATAACAGACTCAAGGTAAAAGTCTTTTCTATGATAATAAAACCATAATCTATTCAATTAAGATTAGTTGTGAATGAGTAAAGGTGGCAATTTCAAGCCATTTACTTATGAATGGGTGGAATTGGGTTAAAACATGTCATTTTTTCTTTAATTAAATAGTATTTATGTGTTAAAAGGTCAGTCGAGTCTGTTTTGACCTGTAATAGAAAAAATGACATGTTTTAACTTAGAACAATCTTCCTACATCTACAAGTGAAATAATGAGAGGAATGATGCAGAGGTTTTGTCCTGGTCCTGCTTACAACAAGTCACCTTAACAAATCCAAAGCTTCTTGTCGGGTCTAGCTATAGAAGAGAAGACAGAATTTAGAGATGATGGTAAGTATTATATAAAGGATTAAACAAAACCATATGGGAAATGTAGCATTTCTGTATTTCATATTAGAAATTTAGATACCTTTTTGGTAAGTGGCAATGACAAGTTCTCCACCCAAAGTTGTAGCAGTTTTGAGGGATTCAAAAGTTCGTATACAGTATCGCCATTGTAAGAACAGTTCATGGTGATTTCTTGTGTAGATTCAAGAGTTTGCCCCTCTTATATCTTAGGATTTCAACCTGGTGAAGCTTTTGTGGTCCGTAATATTGCCAACCTTGTTCCACCATTTGAGGTATAATGCTCGCCTGCTCAATGACAAAATTTATTTCCAGTCCTGTTCATTGACCTAATTTTGAGTGTGTTTGTGTTGTTACGTATCCATATGAATTTGTTTTGAGCGCCTTGTACTAATATGAACCTTGTGAAACAAATGCTGCACTTGAATTTTTAGTGAATGCTCTTCAAGTAAGAATACCTTTTGATGTTGTTGTTACCATACCTATATGTATTCTGTTATTTGTGAATTCAAAAGGAATCTGCTTGTTCCTAAAAGAAAGCTTATTTTGACCCTTTTTGAATTACAATATATACTCTTTTCCAAAGAAGAAATAACAGAACTTCGACACCAAACAACACATTCGTTACCTTTAAACTTAAATGAAGCTTACCAATTCAAAGGTTATAACATAGCTACAAAAGAAATATGTGCCAAAAATGATTCAATGTATAGGTTCCTTGAAAGTTACTTTCAGCAATCTGTAACCTATGTGGAATCCTGTTTTGACTTAACCTTTTCAATTCTATGATGAGTCTTCATTAAGTTGTGTCTTGGCTTTCCTTCTGTGATGCTTTAGGACAATAATTTTCATTTTAATGCATGATTCAGTGATCTAAATTTAATATGGATAATGCAGGTTGAAACATATTGGTGACTGGCATTAGCTCGTTGGTGGTGGCATTCGTGCTTCTAATGAGCATGGATGATGAAGATAATTCAAGGTCTGATTGACACAATGTTCCTCATTTACTAGACACGTGGTTTTACATAACTCTGTTTGCTTTTCAGTCGCTTTCTCAAGAACTGGGTCGTGGTAGGAAAGGCAGTAAGATCAAGCACAAAGGCCACCACTTCTAACCTCAGATTTGACCAGCAGTACAAACACTGTGAAAAGGTGTTGATTTTTTTTCACCAACCTAACTCATATTATGACTTTGGTGGTCAATGAAACTAAAATTCTAGTTTCCAATTATTATTTATTAATAACAAGGTTCTGACCATAAATTTTTTCAAGCAAATAAAACTATATATTTAAGGTTACATTAGAATGATGTGTGAAAGTTTAAGGCTAATAAAAAAATGGTATGTTTTTTTACCTCGAATATAGTAGGTTTGACTTTCGGGTATTTCAAAAGTCAAAGTACAGACTTCTATTGCATTTGCTTGTCTTTATAATACACCCATACCCTCAGGATGACATTTCATCAAAATCTAGTCATTTTCTGATAATGTTAATGTAAATCAACTTTCCAGGAATCAATAAATAATTCATTGTTGAACTTGCTTTTTGCTTTTGTGAGTGAAGATGATGAAGAAATGAGGGCTTGTAAAAGCCTCTTCCAAAACAAGACGTTCTTTTTGGGCCATGAGGTAGGATCAATGCCTAGCTATACTGTTATCCCAAAACTTATCCCATATCACACCAATAAGCCATACCAATAAGCTAGAAAGAGAGAAAGGAAAAATGGAAGATTTATTAGAGAGAGAAAGAAAGTAGCAGATGTGGAGTTCTACACACACACACAAGTTTAAGAAATGGTAACAACACCCTCTCCATGTGTAGAGTGGGTCCTATTTATACCCTTAACCCACTAAGTGGCATATGGGCTTTTAACTTGGGCCGGGCTTGGCTTATCTTGGGCTTTGAGCCCAAAACACGGACAATATTAGATTACAATCCAAGCCTGTTGAACTCGACTAACCTATTACATAAAAGATAATTTAAACTTATAAGTCGATAACTTTCTGTTCAACTTATATAATATTTACAGGCATAACAATATCCCCATGTTGAGGTCTCTTTCTTCAAACTCCTCCACTATTAAGGTCTTCTTTAAGTTCTTCTTTTAATGATGTGAAGGACTTGATCTTCTATGTAGACGTTCTTGTAGTAGGTTGTCTTATTTTATCATTGTCTCCCCCGATGCTGAAGATATGACTTATGACGTTTATGCTTTGCCTTGTTTATCTTCGGTCTTAGTCTTTGCTTGTTTGTAATGGCTTTTTTCATTCATGCTTCTGTGATCTTGATCTCGAGCCTTTATCTTTTGACTTTAAGTTCTTGAGATCTTTTATCTTGCATCATCTCTTTGACTTGAATCATCTTGATTTTACTTTCTTGATCAACTTGTACTCTTGACCGACATACTCATACTTATTGCATTCTTGTTTGACTTATATGAACATAAGGCTACCAATATTCCCAAAATATGATTCTTGATTTGACTTTGAAGATCTTTGAGGAATATCTTTTAGAGTGAGCTTTTCTTAAGGGAGACTTTAGGAAAGTTCTTAATTGCTCTTTTGGAATATTAGTATATTTTATTGCGTATAGAAACTAGCAATCAATATGCCACCTCGAGATAAGTAATCATTGCACTGAATAAACAAACCAACTTCTAATCAGATTAATGATGGCTAATACAGTTTTTTATCATAAGGCTTGACCGCTCTTTTATCTTTTGTTAATTTTCTTGTGTGGGTTAAAGTGTCTTGAATTGATTGTAGTCACCACCAAACTCATGCCAGTCTCTCAGGCTGAAAACTCCCCTTTTTACCTGTTAGAATTAGGATTAGAACTAACATAGGATTAGCATAGGTTTGACTTTGATTAGAATTAACTTAGAATAGATAACCAAAATATTAATAAATTGAGAGATTTAACCTCGCTTCAAGTGTTCGACACCCAACTTACCATGAATCTACCACTGAGTGAGTACACTACCCGTTAAAGTATTGTTTTTGGTTAAGTCGGCAAAATATAAATTTAAAATTTGAATCATAAAATATACACCACACAACGAGACATCATTGTTTAAGGGTGAACAACAAGGGTTATACATGGATTATGTCCTAATGAGATTTATAATTATGATCTCTTCTGGCTCTAGACTCGATTTATCCACTATGGTTTTAGTACTCGGAGGCTGGAGCTGACTGCCACCTATTCAATATTAACAATCTCGGAGTGAGATGTCAATAGATAACATCTGTATCTTTGTGACAAATAAGACAAGTCTCTTTTGAGAGAAACTCGAATGGCTGGGAAGGGTTGTGCATTGCATCACTGGGTCCATGACGTCTTTCTTCAATACCAACAATCATCTTTGTAATTTTGATATATTATGTATTGACCCGGTTTCTGCCTAAGTTGTGCGAAGGGCTTCTTTCTTTTCACCCTTTATCCATACATTTCTTTTTAATTCTTCAACCCCTTCAATGCTTACCAAGACGTCACCACTGACACCTTGTTGTGATTGTTCCAGTGTTAGCTCAATCTTAGTGGGCATTTTCCCTTATTCTCATTCATCTCCAATCATACCTAAGAACTTCTAATTCTATCTATGGAATGTCTATGGGTAGATCCCTCTGGTTCTAGTTGGATCATAGGACTTATACCTAACCTTAACCACCTTATGACTTCTTCGAGGTCATGAGTTAATTGGTTGTTGGGTATAGAGATCGAACCATAAAACCTTTGATACAGACATTGTGAAATACTCCCCCTACATATATGCTCCGAGATTCAAAATTGTTTTGCACATGAAGGTAAGAGTTGCACTTAGAGTCTTAAAGATCACATTCTTCTATATCATATTTTAATCATATTTTCTCTCCTTATTTAAAATAATAAATCTTTTAGTATTTGAAATACCAATTGATTAAAATTTATAACATGAAAAAGTTCTATGGGGAGGAAAATTATACCATGATATCGCATGAATTCATTTTTCTGATAGCTCCCCTTCAACACAATATGTGGTATACCACTAATTTTTAAAACTTGACATTACAAGGAAAAAATGATATGACACCACAAATATGTTGAAGACGGAGTGAGATGCCTTAGTGAACAATGTATATTATTAATTGACATTATAATTTCCACATTTTAATTTCACGAAATATGTTTGGATACATAAAATTGACATGTATGAGATGTACCCAACACATTAAAAGGCTTTTGGTTTTAAAAATCTCCCCCTCAAAGATTGATCCACATAAAATGACATTGTAAGTACCATAATTTTTTAAACTTATTTGAGGAAGGGAGTATTGAACACACAATTTTAACAAATATCACTTTTTATGGAAAGATACCACAAATTATATTTTCAGCAATTTGATATTGAAAGTTCTTTTGGAAAAATTGTGTTCAACGGTTTTTATAAACCATGATAGAAGACTTCTCTTCTATTTGTAGAGTAAGCGCACTGAAACGTACACTTCCTTATTACATTCGGGACCGAGTTATGCACTGAAATGTACATAAGTCATAAAGAAAATTTAGAAATGACATGTTTTGAAACGTTTGAACTCTTGCTCGAACTTCATTTACACACCCGTGTCAATGTTAATCGACATTTCTAGGTACGTAAATGTTATCGATTCCAAGACACATGTCGAGAAGATTATTTTTGGTATTTTTTCAAATTTTTTGATTTTATATTTTGTTTTTCTAGATTTTATATTTTTCTATTTCTTTTTGTTGGTTTTATATTTTTGTATTTTCTTTTTTAAAAATATGTATAAATCAAAATAAAGAGAAAAATAAAAATATTTACGAATTCGATGTTTGATGGATCAAGCAGATTCGTTTGCCAGAACCTCCAGTTCTTTTGGAGTCAAACATCTCATACCGAGTTGTCTGACAAGATACTTAAACCTATCTTCCGACAGAGCTTTAGTAAATAGGTCAGCTAACTGGTATTCAATTCCGACAAAGAATAATTCAACCATAACCTTTTCCACTTGTTCCTTTATGAAGTGATATCTGAAATCAATGTGCTTGGTACGAGAATGCAGGACTGGATTGCACGAGATGGCTATGGCTGCCTTTAAGTCACAATACATAGGTATTTTGTAAAAGTAGAAGCCATAATCCGTGAGCTGAGTTCTCAACCATAGAACGTGAGCGCAGCACACAGATAGAGATACGTACTCGGCTTTTGCTGAAGACATTGAAGTACAGTCCTGCTTCTTTGACGACCAGCTGACTAACTTGTCACCACCTAGAAATTGTATACCACCAGATTTGCTTTTACGTGTATTGAGACAGCCTGCATGATCTGAATCTGAAAAAGTAGTTAGATTAAAGCCGGTGTCCTTCGGATACCAGAGTCCCATGTTAATGGTATTCTTAAGGTATCGAAAGATCTGTTTAACCTCCTTGAGGTGATTTTCAGTTGGTCTCGCTTGATAATGAGCACAATAACATGTTGCATGTACAATATCCGGTCTACTTGCTGTTAAGTACATGAGTGCTCTGACCATGCTACGATATTTTGTTTGGTCAATGGGAGTTCTACTCAAGTCAACATCTGGGGGTTTAGTAGCCATTGGAGTACCAACTCTATCACATGAGGTCATATGGTATGTGTTTAATTACACATACCTTTGACCATTAAAAATGGACTTAAATGACGAAAAAACGTACCAAAAATACACATTTTGAATTGTATGTTTTGCCATTTCGTATTGTGCTAGGAAACATGATATCTAAGAAAATGGACAAAAATAAAAGCCAAAAACGACAAAAACCGAGGGCACGAGATCGGAAAGGACGTGAAGGAAGTAAAAAAGGACAAAAGTCAAAGTAAAACAAAAAAAGTCAAAGTCAAAATTCAAACCCGGGAAGTTGCATTGAAAAAGCATCGAATACGGAACCAAAAAACTAAATTGTCAAAAGTGGGCCCACCCGTTACTCACTAGTGGGCCGGGGTCAAGCCAATTAATGTAATTCCATATAAAAAACCTCAAAAAAAGCACAAAGTCTTATCTTTATACATATCAGCCAAACAAGAGTCCAAAAAACCCAACCCTTATAAACTCCGTTAACCACAACCCTCTTTTTTAAAACCGTACCCACGTTAGTTTCCTTTAATGACTAACAGTGCAAAACCATTAGAGAAACCTCAAGGACCATGTTGCACCACTCAAGGAAAAACTATGATTGCACATAAACATATAACACCTAAGGGGGGACCATTTCATGCCTTTTCTAAAAACTTAAAATATAGGGCGCCAACACTGTAAAATCTTTCCAGGTTGTTTGTCTGTCCCTCATTACCAGATAAAGATACTACCCCTTCTTCTCACAATTTCGACCAACACCTTTCACACCTTATTCCAACTAAAAAAAAATCCACCTGGTAATCCTTAGCATTACTATTCGTTCAAGGAAAAACAAGTCATGAAGATCAATGGGCTAAGATCAGAGACTTGGGACTTATCAATTTCAAATTGGCCAAGATTGCTTTTTCAAGACTCCAATAACAAAAACACACCCGCAGGGAGTCTCTCACAAAAAAAAAAAGCACATGTGCCTCAGTATCTTTTTTGGCTTGTTATAAATAGGCATGCATTTGTAAGCCTTGAGGCAGTTAGTTTATACTTAAAGATTTTCACTAGGTTTAATTTGAATTTAAGTTATTTAGATACAAAAACCTTTTGGATTATTGGGGAATCATCTCACCCTCCATTTTCTTTATAGATCCTACAATTACGAATGTTTTTAAATTCTTAATTTGCACTGCAAGGGCTAAATTTTGTCCAATATAAACAAGCATTTTTGTTTTAGTAATCCGTCTCTTTTAATTTCACTACATGGTGGGAGTTTAGCTTCGTATATTTTTTCTTCCTTTGGACTTAATGATTATATTATTTTCTAACACAAAAAAAATACTAATCGATTGTTTATGTATTCTTTAAATAAGATATCTTCTTTTCAATTGATTTATTAATCCTTTTTTTTAAATTCGTTAAAAACATCAGGTTAGATTCAATGCTCGTTTATTTTATTTCTTTTATATTTGTTTTTCGGAATTAAGTTTAATGTTAATAATTAGGTGAAAAAATTACAAGCTAGCTTATTATTTATTTTGATTTATTACAGGTTTTTATGGTCGGTCTTCAAGTGCGTTATTTCAGTGTTTCTACAAATTATTCATGTGTTTTTTCTTATTGCTCTTAATGAAGAGATGTCGCTTATGAGAAGGAGATTTGGTGAAACATCATACTGGTAAGAGTAACGTTTTGTTCATAAAAGCTATTTTTATAAATTTATTTCAAATTAACTTATAATGCTTATCATAAAACTAATAAGTTACAATGCTTATTAATTAAAAAAATAGGCTTATGAACATAAAAACGTATCGTAACAGTATGTGTGTCATTCAATCTTCTTTAATAAGCGACATTCTTTCGTAGGCTTTAAGAGTAACAACATGAGGAATTTTGAGAAACACTTTGATAACGGAACTTGAATGGGATCGGATCCATAAAACCTGATAATAATCAAAAATTAAGATAATATATATATATATATATATATATATATATATATATATATATATATATATATATATATATATATATATATATATAAACGGAGCAGTTGAATCTAACCTGATGTTAATGAATTAAAAAAGGATAAGATCAATTGAAAAGAAGATAATCGATTGAAGAAGACGATAATCAATCGATTAGTTTGTTGTGTTAGATAATATAATCATTAGTCAAAGAGAGAAAAAATAGATCGAAGCTAAACACACACTATGTGTGTGAATTAAAAGAGACGGTTACTAAAAAAAATTGCTTTTATATTGGACAAAATAGCCCTTGTAGTGCAAATTGAGAATTTAATATCATTCGTTGGATCATATAAAGATAGAGGGTGGAGATGAGTCCCCCAGTATCCAAAAAAGGTTTGGTATCTAAATGAACTTAAATCAAATTAACTAGGTGAAAAACTTAAGTAAAAACTAACTGCCTCAAGGGCTTACAAATGAGCCTATTTATAACAAGCCAAAGAAGATTCTAGGACTTGTGCTTTTTTTTGTGAGAGCTCATGCGGGTGTGTTTGTTGTGTGAGAGTCTTCAAAAAGCAATCTTGGCCATTGAAATTGAGTAGTCCCCAAGTCTTATGATCTTAGCCATTGATCTCTTGTCTTGTTCCTTGAACGAATAGGAATGCTAAGGATTACCAAGGTGGATTTTGGTGGGATAAGGTGTGTAAAGGTGTTGGTCGACATAGGGGAGAAGAAAGGGGGTAGTGTCTTATCTGGTAGTGAGGACAGGACACAACCTGGAAGATGTACAGTGTTCGCGCCTTATTTGAAGGTTTTAGAAAAGGCAAGAATGGTCCCTGAGGGTGTTATATGTTATTGCAATCATAGTTCTTGAGTGGTGCAACTTTGGTCCTTAAGGTTTCTAAATGGTTTGCACTGTTAGTCCTTAAAAGACTAACGGGGTAAGGTTTAAAAAGAGGGGTTGTGGTTAACGGGAGTTATAAGGGGGTTGGTTTGGACTAATTGTTGGGCCGATATGTATAAAAGGAAAAGACTTGGGCTTTTTGGTTTTTATAAGGATTTTACATAAGTGGGCTGACCCGGGCCCACTAGGTGAGTACGGGTGGGCCCACTTTTGACAATTTAGGTTTTCGGGTTCGGTTTTCGATGCTTTTTCCAATGCCACTTCCCGGGGTTGAATTTGAATTTGACTTTTTTGTTGACTTTGACTTGGCCTTTTTGACTTCTCACGGTCTTTCCGTTCTCGTGCTCAGTTTTGTCGTTTTGGCTTTGATTTTTGTCATTTTCTTGGATATCCGTTTCCTGTACAATACAAATGCAAAACATACAAATACAATGTATTTTTGGTACATTTTTGGTCATTTAAGTCCGTTTTTAGTGGTCAAAGGTATGTGAAATTAAACACATACCAGTAGGCACGAGACATGATGTTGATAAGAGATTGTATATCAATGTATGCATGGCCCGTGTAGACGGTGTCGATTACGCAAGGAATCTTTAAACTCCAGGGGTCGCCTCTCTTATTTTAGGTTCTACGGTCGAAAAGGGGGTTGGGGTTCTCCAAATAGCTCCTGATGGTAAGCTAGTTCTTTTTCAGTATGGAACCTATCTTTGAATAGTTCTTCTACAAAATTGTTGTTTCGTTGCCTTTTTAATTCAATTTCTTTAATTCTCTCCTCAGGGCAGAAGATCTTAGAGTCAGAAGATTGGTTGGTTAGATCATTCATGGTTTTGAAGAGGAGAGAGTCAATGGTTTGCCTCATTTTCAAAAGCCTGTTTATTCAAGCAGTAAACTTAGTGTTAGTAGTGACAGGTGGTTCATGAGAAAAGGATCCTAAGGTCGTTGATGGATTCGCAATCTTCATAGTGAAGAGTGGAATAGTCAATGGGAATTACGAACAAACACACAAAGAAAAGATAAACTATAAGAAAGCAAGTATGCAGAAATTAAATCTTACTTGAAAGGATTCAAGTAAGTAGAACTAAGTTAAACTATGATCAATACCTAACTATTCCCATTGCAGCGGCGCCAAAAACATGATGCAGTCATCGTAAACACTTCTACACAAAGTTTTACAACTCCCTAGGCAGATTACCTAACCGTTGTAGTAGTAGTATAGGCAAGACTCGGGGGTTGTTATCGTTCTCTAAGGGAATAGGTTAGGAAGGCTTTTACCTAAAGCTCTGTCGGAAGATACGGTTTTAAGTAAATCTTGTCTGGGGACAAAAACTCGTTATGAGATGTTTAGTACTCACAGAAGAACTGGAGGGTTCTTGCAAACTGATTGCGTGATCATCAAACATCGAATTGTAAATATTTTTTATTTTTTTCTTTATTTTAGATTTTAACATAGTTTTTAAAAAGAAAAATACAAAAATTTTAAAAAATAACCAACAAAAGAAATAGAAAAAAAACAAAAAATTAGTAAAAACAAAAATATATAATATATCAAAAAAATTGGAAATTATTACAAAAAAATAATTTTCTCGACATGTGTCTTGGAATCTATAAAATTAGTACCTAGAATTGGGTCGATTAACATTGGACTCAGGGTGTGGTAAATGAAGTATCGAAGCATGAGTTTTCATAAACGTTTCAAAACATGTAATTTTTCTAAGTTTCTTTATGACTTATGTACATTTTAGTGCATAACTCGGTCCCGAATGTAATAAGGAAGTGTACGTTTCAGTGCACTTACTCTACAAATAGAACAGAAGTCTTCTATCATGGTTTATAAAAACCGTTGAACACAATTTTTCCAAAAGAACTTTCAATATCAAATTGCTGAATAAATTATAAATTTGTGGTATCTTTCCAAAAAAAAGTGATATTTGTTTAAATTGTGTGTTCACATATTTCCCTTCCTCAAAATAAGTTTAAAATCAATTATGGTACTTACAATGTAATTTTTTTGGATCATACTTGGTGGGGGAGGATTTTTTTAAAACCAAATTAAAAAAGCCTTTTTATTGTGTTGGGGTAACATCTCATTACATGTTAAAATTTTTATGTTTTAAATCCAAACATATTTTCGTGAAATTATAATGTGGATTAATTTTATGGTCAATTATAAATATACATTGGGATAACTAAGGAATCTCACTCAGTCTTATACTTTATTTGTGGTAGTGACTTGTCATTTTTTTTCTTGTAATGTTAAAGTTTTAGATAAATTAGTGTTTTTTCTATTTTTTACTGTTATTTTTTTTTTCTTCTTATTTAACAATATTTGTGTTGAGGGGAAAGCTATCAGGAACAAAAATGATTTTCATGCGATTCATGGTATAAATTTTCCTCCCATAGAAAACTTTTTACATGTTATAATTTTTAATTCCAAATTGGTATTCCAACAATAACTAAAAGATTTATTTATTTTAAATTATGGAGCGAAAATATGATTAAAATATGAATTATAGGAAAGGATGTTGATCTTTTAAGGGGGGATTCTAAGGTTGAACCTCTTACTTCATGTGCAAAAAAAACTATTTTTGAATCTCGGAGGCATATATGTAGGGGTCATACCACCCCTTTGACCCCAGTTAGTGTAGTAGTATTTCACATGTTGTTAATTCATAGGTTTATGGTTTGATCTCTATACCAACAAACCAATTAACTCATGACACGAAGAAGTCATAGGTGGTTAGGTTAGGTATAAGTCCTATGATCCAAACTAGAAACAAAGGATCTACCCATTGAACATTCCATAGATAGAAATTAGAAGTTCTTAGGTATGATTGGGATGGAATGGAGGGAATTAGGGAAAAAAAAAATGCCCATAAGATTGAATGCTAACACTGGAAACAATCACAAACAAGGTGTCGTGGTGACGTTCTTGGTAAGCATTTGAAGGGGTTGAGATTAAAATGTTGTATGGATTAAAGGTGAAAAGAAAAGAAGCCCTTCGCACAACTTAGGCAGGAAAAAAAAGAATAAACAGGTAATACATAATATATCAAAAACATATAATTACAAAGATGATTGTTTTGTATGGGAGGGGGGGGGAACAGAGACGTTCATGGGACCCAGTTTGGATACAATGCACAACCCTTTCCCAGCCAATTCGAGTTTCTCTCAAAAAAGACGGGGATTGTCTTTTTTGTCACAAGATAACAGATGTTTCTATTGGGACATCTCACTTGAGTTGTATTATTAACAAATAGGTGGAGTCGGCTCCCAGCTTGAAGGTATAAAAAACCATAGTTGGATAAATCGAAGTCTAGGCCAGAAAGAAGATCATAAGTTATAAATATCATTAGGACCATTATCCATGTATAACCTTGTTGTTCACCCTTAAAACAATGGATGTTCTCGTTGTGTGGTGTATATTTTTATTGATTTAAAATTTTAATTATTATTTTGCGAATTAACCAAAAACAACACTTTAAAGGGTGTGTTTTACTCACTCAGTGGTAGATTCATGGTAAAGTTGGTTGTCGATACACTTGATGCGAGGTTAAATCTTTTCAATTTAATTAATTATTTTTTGGTTAATAAATTCTAGGTTAATTCTATCAAAAGGTCAAAAACCTATTGTAAATTTTTTCCTATGTTTGTTTAATCCTAATTCTAACAGGTAAAACAGGGGTAGTTTTAAGCTGTGAGACTGGCATGAGTTTGTGGTGACTTACAATCAATCAAGACACTTTAAACACTCAAGAAAAATAAACTAAAGATAAAATGAGCGGTTCAAAGCGCTTATGATAAATAAAACTGTATTAGCCTTCATTAAGCTGATTGGGAAGTTGGTTTGTTTATTTAAGTGAATGTTAATTATCTCGAGGTGGGGATGGAATTTTGTTGATTGTATTTTCTATACGCAATAAAAAAAACTATACTAAAGATTCCAAAAGAGCAATTAAGAACTTGTTCAAAGTCTCCCTAGTATATAAAGCTCACTCTTAAGAATTTTTCAATTATAATACGTATTTTTTTTTTTAAAATAACGGGATAAGATTGGTTCATACCCGGGGTCGTTTTCCCCACAAGACTTGTGAAAGCGAAAAAGACCTTGGCTGTAGCTTGGATAATGATTTGAATGAGAGAAAAGATAGTTTTGGGTGGATTAGAGTTCTTCGCTTTTTTGTTTTGCTTTATTGTGTTTTGGGTTTTTATTGGTTGGTTTGGTTTTGAGGGTTTATCGTCTGCTTGATTATTATGGTTGGGAATAAATTTGTTTGCAATGAAGATGATAATACCTCGATTGAGAGTATTATATGTTGGTGTTCTTTTACCAACTTTGTGTATTTTATTTCTTTTTTTAAAGACAATTTTTTAAATTTTTGATTTTTTATATATTTATATGATAACTATACTAAAAAGAAAAAGAAAATATTTTTTACTTTTTATATTTTTAAATTTTTTGGATTTTTTTTATTTTTATAACAAAATTATAACTTTCGTAAACGAAAGGATCTTCAAATCAAACTCAACAAACGTAAACAACGGAATCTTTAACACAAGTCCCTGGCAGCGGCGCCAAAAACTGATTGCTAGTTTCTATACGCAATAAAATATACTAATATTCCAAAAGAGCAATTAAGAACTTTCCTAAAGTCTCCTTTAAGAAAAGCTCACTCTAAAAGATATATATAATATATAATACGTATATTTAACCGGGAAGAATGATCACCCGGGTCGTTTCCCCAACGACTTGTGAAATTGAAACCTTGCTTTAGCTTGGATTATGATTTGAATGAGAGAAAATATATTTTTGAGTATCTATAACTACTAAATAAAAGCAACAATTAAAATGAACAATTAAAAGTAATTAAACACTTAAACTAATTAACGGGAGCAAATAAAACGCGACAAATAAGCAAATACACTAAAATTAACTCCTAAAAATGCAAACTAAATTTCTAAACCTAAATTAGGACAAAAGAAAATTTTAAGAAAAAGAAAAACATTTTTTTGATTATTTTTGAATTTATTATGAATTAAAAACTATTTTAATCTAATTAAATCCTAAAAATAGCAAATTAAGTCCTAAAAATTTATAAAAATGATTTTTAAACTTAGAAAAGTCTAAAGTAACATAAAAACTCAGAAAACTATTCTTAACTATTTTTAAAATTAAAATCCTATTTTAAAAATTAAAAATAAAGGCTTAAAAATGAAAATTATAATCTAAAAGTGTTGAATATGATTTTTCTGAATGTAAACCTAAAAGTATTTATTCTAATACTAAAAACTATTTTTTTGTATTTTTCGGAAACTTTTTTCTATTTTTTATGAATTTTCTAAAATTTAAACTTTCGAAAAATCCTAGAAATTAAACTAATTAATGAAAAATTGTAAAAAATTTAGGAAAAATCTAAGATGCAATATAGATCACTAGAAAAATAAAAGGAGAAACTCAGCTTATCAAATAAGCTGTGAAAACAGCTTATTTTGCTACGGCTTATATTTAAGAAAAAGAAAAGAAAACGTGTTTAAAGTTAAAATGAAAAGGAAAGTGGACGGATGAGCTAATGTAGCACACTTGGTTAACAACTTTTTTTATTTTTCAAAACTCAAAGAACAAAAGTTGTAAAACAAGCTAATGTGAGCAACTTTAATGAAGGCAACATAAGCTCTAGACCAAAAATAAGCTCTTAAAAGCTTTTGAGATTACTGTTTACAGAAAGTGAGGGTTTGAGCTCACTTTGCTTAACTACACTAAAACAGTTGCACAAAGCTCAAATTAAGCTCAATTTGCAAACTAAAAGCTGATCTAGAATCCTAATAATGCCTGCTAAATGGAAAGCAACTTAAACCACTAACTCTTAAACCTAGCTGAAATTGAAAATCTAAAAGCTAAACTCAGGCACAAACTCAAAGAGCTCAAAATTAGTTTAAGCTTAAAAGCTCAATAAGCCAATTCAGAAGCTAAGCTTTTGAAGATAAGCTAACTAATGAATCCTAATGAAACCCTACTATTCAGTTTTTCAAATAAGAAACTAAATTAAGCCCTACTGAAAAAGTTATCTAAACTACTTATTTTTGATCTTTTTAGAATTTTTTATGACTTTTAATGCTAAATGTACCTAAGTGATTAAGCTAGAAAATTAGAAACAAGACTTAATATATAATAAGCTATGTGAATACTATTAACCTACTGATTTTAAAACCCTAGATCCTAAAATTACTAGCTTAAATGAAAGATTAAAAAGACAGCAGTACTAACTGATGTTAGTACTGCTGATGCAATTTGACAAAAAGGCAAAACTGATATGCAGGTTACCTTAGTGGTTATACCTGCATAACACACTCAAAGTGAGTGTGTTTGAACACAATTCAAACACAAGCAAAGCCTTTGATGGCTTGTTTCAAATTTTCATAAGCAAAGAAAAAGGGAAAAATTCCCTGGTGCAGGAACAAAAAGATTTGGTCTCAAAATGCTTAAAAATCTAAACTAATTATCAAAACCTTTTTAAAACCTTATCTAACATGATAATCAAACTGTCAAAAGTGATTTGACCAAAATTATTTGACTATTTGAGGTCAAACAAGCTTATTCCAAACACTCCTTTCTAGACTTATACAGATTTGATTAAGCTTATAAAAGAAAATTCATTAAAAACAAAACCTTAAAACCAGATTACTAAAAGCTTACAACAAGCTTAATTAACACCAATTAACAACCTAATTTAGCTAGAACTTAAGATCTAAGAGTTACACTACTATTTTTGGTTTTTATGATATTATGACAAATTTGAAAAGAACTTATGATCTACACTATATTAGCTAAAAACAGATTTAAAAGATGTAACTAATAAGCTAAAGAGATGATATAAGACTGTAATAAGCAAGTAGATAAGCAGATTAAGCAACTAAACAAATCTACACTATCAAGCAATTATTAACTAGATATTAAAGAGCAAAGTAATTTAAAGGAAAACTTACAAAGGCTTCAGCTAAACAGAAAGCACAAAAATAAGCAGCTACAAGCTCTAGCTTATCCTATTGGATAAGCTAGTAAAGTCCATAGAAGCCCTTCCATGATAGGCTTCTCTTCCAAAGCTTACAAGTCCAAAGTGGTTAAGGATTTAAGCTGTTTTTAAGGTTTAGGTATATTAAGATCAAACTTAAACTCAATTAATATCTTAGAGACTAATAAGAGCTTGTAATTACCTTATCAAAAAGTACTTAACATTAAAGACAGCTTAATGTAATAAAACAAGAGCTTTTGACAGATTATTGGAAAGTAAAAGTTCAATTTTATTAACTAGAAGCTTGTTACATTACTGAAAAGAACTTACAAAAGGATTAAATGAAAATTACATTAAAAGAGAACATTTCATAAGCTAAAACAATTAAGCTAAAAATTAAAGAGCTAACTAGATAGTGTGTGTGTGAAAAGTGTGTGCTATTTATAGCCCTTCTCTGAACCTTCTAGGTCTTCCTTGCTCTACACGCTCCTGCCAATCATAGCCATACATTAATCTAATCATTGGAGAATAGATTAGAGCCGTTAGATCACTTGCTAGTCACACGGATTGCCAAGCTGGCAATCCTTTGATGTGACGTCCTTGTGCTAGTTGTGTGAGTAATTCCAATGTAAAAATCATCATCTCTTGTTCTTCTTTGAGTTCACGTGGCATTAGTAAGCCAATGAGGGTGCTTGATTTGACTAACTTGACCTTGCCATCTTGTTGGTAATCCCTTGAATTGTCTAAATCACCCTTCAATTAAGAAAAGCCCTTTGTTTGACTGCGTGGGTTAATTGTAGGAGACGGTGAATAGTGAAACAGGTTTTCGCGCCATTCCTTTTTATAACTGAAAGGGGTAAAAAACGGGTGTGAGTTTGGGGAAATTGCAAGACCCAGTCATTGTCCATATGGTTTACTGAAAGTGATGGTATAAAATGGAAAATGACTTTCATTTTTGGCAAAATAGGAATGGCCCCTGTATGTTTAATAAAAGGTAATGGTTTAGAATTGGCTTTTGGTTTTGAGCTTGGATCCGGGTAAGGTTTTAAGATAATGGCCTCATTTAGACTTCAAGGACCCATTTGTGTAAGTTTCTGAAACTTAGGACCTATTGTTTGACTGAGTTTGAGTAAGGGTGACTCTTTCTGACTTTTGGCTTCTGCCTCTTGCACACTTTTTTTCCGTTTCCGTATCCCGTGTTTGCCCATTTATGACGGTTTTCTTAGTGATTTTAATATATTCGTACCTGCACACACAAAACACAAAAACAAGTATATTTTGGCCATTTTAAGTATGTTTTTGGTCATTTAGGGTTAATTTTGGTATAAACAGATAGGTGTATTTTACACTTATCACATATCATTCTTAAGACTTAGCGGGACACTTCCTAAGAACCTAGACACATTTAATTCATCACAATTAAAGCATACCGCATAAAGCATCCATATTTACTGATTATAATCTAACTTAGGGGAATTAAAAGCAATGGTGATTCTTGTTAAACCCTAGCATCATAGCGACTTTTCCCCATTACTGCTTACGGCATTAATACATAAGTAGTCCACTAACCTAATCTTTACCAATTAATTAGTACGTGCTCGTTGATCCCAAGGGTCACCTACCGGTCCAACTAAGCTCACAATCTAAAGGAAAAGACAGGTCGTTAACTGTGATCCTATTGGTCTAGATGTATAAATTACTATATGGAGAGCTATCCTGTCATCTAGATTACTTGGTCTGTATCACTAGATCCATTTGAATGATAGTCGCACAATTAAAGAGCACATAAACAAGTAAAAATTGATAAACCTAAACAAGCATGCACGATAAATTAAGCCATCGAGATATAAACAAACCAAACATTCAGATCTCATAATAATTGCGTAAAACCCAAGGTATTAGCCTTAAAAACATCATCATTAATACAATAGTAATGCTTAGACAAGGTAAACTATCTATTTCACGAATTAGACCAAAAACTGAGCGATTACAAAAGATAAGAAATTACACGTTCTCCTATTGATTGGGAATCCGTTGCGAGACCTCTTCCTGCTCTTTTTCTCATCTGAAAATTACTTTGTGGTTTAGGTATCGAGAAATATGATTAGCACACTTAAACTCTTTTGAGTTTTGTATTTATAGGGTCTGAGAGTCGGTGGTCCAGAAACGGCGTATCCAAGGTCCTTGATACAGTTTAAAGGGTGTTTTCATTGGAGAGAGACCACATTTGATATCTTCCAGAAATATTCTCCTACTATTATCACTAATACGGCGTTATTGGTCTTCTCTGGATATGACGTATTGATCAATGTGGTGCATTGTGGTCTTTGGTGAGTGCAAGCACAAATACGCCGTATCTTTCTTGATGGATACGGCGTATTGGTAGTCAGAACGATAAACTTAAAAATGTCTTCGTTTAATCTAAATAGCGCTGCTTTTTTGCTAATATTCACAAGTACTCCCATAATTACGGGTTGGCAATTCTCAAATAACAAACGCTTAAGTACCTATTGTTTGCAATAATTATACAATAGGTTAATTTACATGGTATAAATAATGCTATAAAATAAGACGTTTTAATGCAAAGAAAAAAAAAAAGTTGTCATCAATATCCCCCCACCTTGAATCCTACTCGTCTTTTAGTAGGCCTTTAGAAGATATATAAAAAAATGATCCCTAAGTATATTGTTCCGCTAAGCATTTATTTGATCTAAAACAAGTACAAACACAACCAAACTCCTCCGAAATAGGAATATGAAAAACACTCAAAACACTCAACTAATCTATGTGGTAACATGATAACTGAATTCGCTCAAATTGCTCGGATCGTGACGAGTAATGTTTCATACATAAGCTTGAAAGGATACACCTCTCCCACCGCTAAATGGCAAAGGAGTAACAAGTTATAAAGGATAAATATAGGTTTTTTAATGATAAGCTTAGGTTGATCATTATCCATCAATCATTCACCAGAATACCATTTCCAACAAGCAGATGAAGCACACATACATGGCCGTATGACGAAATAGACATGTGTGATTGATCCCATCCACATTCGAATTAACCAATGGTTAGGAGATGAAGAAATATATAGGGTAGGGACCTTCTAACATTCACCAAAGTCATAAACCACGAGGAAGCTAGACAAGCATACATGCCGTAAACAACGGAATAGACATGCAAACCGGCTCATCAGTGACAAATTCCACATTCACTAAAACCAGCTGGCTAGTCAATAAGCAAAGAGAAGTAAATTGTTGTTAAATAAAAATTACAAAACAAATAAATTAAGTCTAAAATATAAGTTTTCTAATACTTTTTCTTCCCGATCGGATAACCATGATAAAGACACAACTATTTACAACGTCTTGATCATAGATCAAAAACAACAACCTAAGTTGGCGTTCCCATAACGGTCAACTTCACCAATCATCCCACACTTTACATACTTTACAGGGCAAGTGGTGATATCTACCACTTTATACAATACTCTACATCGTTGATTTTTAAGACGTATCAATGAATAATCGATCCTTCGTGTAATTCCTTCGGTAGTTGCGAAATGATTATCTTCAAAGTTTCCTTCTTTTTTTTTTGCGGTTTTTCTAAGTTTTTTGATTTTTTTAATACTATACTACGAAACTCGAAGTAGTTTTACCATCTTCACGATCATAATAATTCCGGATAATTCCTTCGATAAATCCTTCATTCGTTCGGTACTACCATTATTTGTATGGTAGTAATAGGTAATGAGTTATTGACTATAATATATTTCCCATTTGTCGATGTGCAAATACTGTTCCAACCGTCTAAAGATAGAAAATTTTGACACAAGACTCGAGAATACAAACTTTACATTTTAATCAACTAGCAACTATAAATAAACTTATCTAACAGTAAGGCTAAGGTGGTAAAAGGTGTTAACGAAACAACATTGGGTGTATTTCCTAAAGATTGGGCTCTACTGGTT
Organism: Tanacetum coccineum; assembly: GCA_026074375.1. Taxonomy (NCBI): domain Eukaryota; kingdom Viridiplantae; phylum Streptophyta; class Magnoliopsida; order Asterales; family Asteraceae; genus Tanacetum; species Tanacetum coccineum. The sequence continues at coordinate 32,918 of BQNB010010411.1, read as the reverse complement.
ATTTCTAAGGGTTATCTTACTCTTAAAGTGAGAGTGTAAATAAAGGTTTAATATGGGGGTTAACTAACCAGGTATTAGTTAAGTAAGACACAATGTAAAGAGGCGTTTTGTGTGTAATCCTAAAATTAACCATCTAAACAAGTAAACCTTTATCTAAATCCACAGTACTCATCAATTGCGTCTCGAGTGATATACAAGCCAATAACTTAAAGTCTACTACATCATCGTCACACTCAATAATTTATAGAATTTTGGTAAAACATTTAGAAACAGATAGGTAAAAATTCCTCACAATATCTAACAAGGGTTATTGTGTGCGGGTTATGTATCAAGTAATTTCACAAAAGTATGTTTGAATTTTTTTTTAAATTTAAGCATAATTTAAGCATTTTAGTGTGAAAATTAGGACAAGTAAACATTCTAATTCCATCCCCCCACTTGAATTATACAACGTCCCTTAGTTGTATAAGAAAACATTAAATACGGGAATTAAAAAGAATTAGAATGAGAAACTCCCCTGATATTTGCTCAGTAGATTCTCCATGTTGATTTATTGAGCAAGAATTCATGTTGAATAGCCGCCTTGAAGTTTCAAGACTCCAACACTTTAAGATCTCTAGATTTGTAAATCTCTTCCAATGTTCATACATCTATATTTCTTTCATGAGTCCTATGTAAAATATAGGAAAAAACATGCATTCCTATCTTGGTACCTACGGTTAATTTAAACTATACTAAACAAACTAAATACGAGTTAGTCTGATGAATACGCCGTATCATGTGCATGAATACGCTGTATTGCCAGAACTGGCAATAATATTTTTAAAGTGCATAAAAAGTAAAGACTGATAACGTCCAAACAGTCAATACGCCGTATGGTATGGAGCTGATACACCGTATTGATGTCTAGGAAGACAGACTCGATAAAAATAAATAAAATTCCGGGTTGTCTCCCGTGAAGCACTTTTATTTACAGCGAAGTCTTTAAGTTATACTTTTCTTTAGCTTCCTTTCATTCAGCTTCTCACTCGGTGCGCGTCACCTTCCATCCGTTGTCCTTCTTCTGAAAAATTTCTGGGTGCTATTTGGAGCACACTAGGAGCAGGACCAGTCCGTAGACTCTCTCGCGAGAGTTCTTTCGCTCGGAGTTCATCATACCACATCTTTCTTATAGCAATATAGTTCCTATATAGTATGGGTTCCCAAGTGAATATTTTATAGCTTCAAACTTTTCTGCCTTGCATATCCTTTTGTAAGGTTTCTCATCAATAGAATTGGATGTATTGTTGTATTTGTGCTTCGTCTGACTTTGTTCATCTTCCTTTTCGGTGTCTCCCTTTCCTCATGTTATCAGATAAGGTTTGAAGAACGAGTCAGTAGTAGTATTGTTACTAGTCAAGATGCTGTCATCCATTCGTCTCTTATTCCAGCTCTCATTCATCTAAGCATGAAATAATACTTTTTTAGTTCTTCCATCCATTTTCATATGTTTATCAAATGATGAATTTTCTCGTGATATGAATTCAAGTGGATCAATTCCCTAGTTGTCTCCTTCGTCCAACATTTCTACCTTCTCCATCTCACATCGTATGATTCTGGAAAAAATTTTAAAAGAAAAATTTCTAACAATACTTCCCACAAACGATGATTTTTCCTTTCCCTTGTATCACACCATGTCGTGCTCATCATCCAAATGAGAGAGGAAAGATTTTCATTCTAATTGATGGAATCACACCAGGAATTGATTAAAATCAATCATTTCAAGTACCTTAGCATTGTGGTCCATCACGTCTTTGTCAATCCATCCATGGTATGCATTCGTTTGTAGTTCCTCCAAAAATTCCTTACTGAGTTCAATGTTTATATCGTTACTAGTGATAGAAAGATTTGATTTAGTTTTAGCTTTTTCCATGTTTTCATTTAGAATCGGTTCAACCATGACTTTTTGTAGTTCCTTCTTCAATCAACTAGCTCTGATAAGAATTATCTATAACAAATGTGAAAATATAAGCAGGATTTCCTCTAAAGAAAGATAAAAAAAATTAGCACAAAAATCAAATATTAAAACTTAGATTCTTATTATGTTTCAGATGATCGATACGCCGTATTCAATAGAAGTTAATACGCCGTATTAATCAGTTGAATGAATACGCTGTAATTGAGACAGAAATAGGATACTCCAGTATCCGATGGAAGTGGAAACACCTATATGTTACACGTGAAGTCCTTGTGGGGGTTTTGGGCCAACAGGGTATTGGTTTTGGGCTGAATTGGGCCGAGTATAATTAAAAGGGTTTTGGGCTTTTGGGCCCATTTGGTCTTCAATGAATATTTAAATGGGCTGACCCGGCCCATTAGATGGGTACGGGTGGTCCCATTTAACATTTCTTCGGTTACGGCTTCGGCTTTGACCATTGACTTTGTCGGGGTTGACTTTGACTTTGACTTTTTGGTCTTTGGCTTTAATTTTGAGTCTTTTTCTTTGATATCCGTTTCTTGCACAACATAAATGCAAAACACACAAATACAATGTATTTTTGGTATGTTTTTGGTCATTTTAGCTCGATTTTAAAGGTTAAAGGTATGTGTAATTAAGCACATACCATTTACTAATCAAAATTAATTCTAATCTAAGTCAAACCTATGTTAATCCTATGTTAGTTCTAATTTTAATTCTAGCAGGTAAAAGGGGGTTTCAGCTTGAGAGACTGGCACGGGTTTGGTGGTGACTACAATCAATTCAAGATACTTTAACCCACGCAAGCAAATTAACAGAAGATAAAAGAGCGGTCAAGCCTTATAATAGAAAACTGTATTAGCCATCATTAATCCGATTCGAAGTTGGTTTGTTTATTCAGTGCAATGATTACTTATTTCGAGGTGGTATATCATTCTTAGACTTAGGCGGGACTTCATCCTAAGACCTAGACACATTAATTCTGTCACAATTAAAGCATTCGCATAAAGCATCCTTATTTGCTGATTATAATCTATCTTAGGGATCAATGGTGATCTTGTTAAACCCTAGCTCATAGAGACTTTACCCACTTACTGCTTAACGGCGATTTATACACTAGTAGTCCACTAACCCAAGCTTTACCAATTAATTAGAACGTACTCGTTGATCCCAAGGGTCACCTACCAGTCCAACTAAGCTCACAATCTAAAGGCAAAGACAGTCGTTAATTGTGATCCTATTGGTCTAGATGTATTAATCACTATATGGAGAGCTGTCCCGGCATCTAGATTACTTGGTCCGTATCACTAGATCCAGTTGAATGATAGGTCGCATATTAAAGCACATAAACAAGTATAAATTGATAAACATAAACAAGCATACAACAATAAATTAAGCAATCGAGATATAAACAAAACCAAACATTTAGATCTTCATAATAATGGCTAATACCC